>JAPYYA010000288.1:34726-69552 GCA_028533165.1 Leontopithecus rosalia
GCAGGGGAGGGCAGGGGAAGGGAGGGCAGGGGAGGAGAGGGCAGGGGAGGAGAGGGCAGGGGAGGGCAGGGGAGGAGAGGGCAGGGGAGGAGAGGGCAGGGGAGGGCAGGGGAGGAGAGGGCAGGGGAGGGCAGGGGAGGAGAGGGCAGGGGAGGGCTTCCTCTCCTCTCTTTCCAACCGACCTTTTGCCACTTTTATCCCATTTCAATCTTAATCAAATATCAGGAAAACCTATGTTCTCAGTGCATTTCCATTCCAAACAGCACATTGGTTCAGCTACACAGGTCAGCCTCATGCTTCTTCACTCTTCCTAAAACAGCTGGGGACAGGGGTCAGCTTTGGGGCCAACTTTAAAAAAAAAAAAAAATCTGACCAGCTGCACCTCTGGAGCAGCTGCCCTGGTTCACTGCTTCTCTCTAGGAAGTCAGGGATGGAAGAGACTGAGCCCCAAATATGGCACATTCTCAGATTTCAAAAAAAAAATAGCATACATGCAGACCCACACACACACGCGTGAAAAAGTGTGTAAAGGGAAAATAAGCAATGAAAAAAGCTGGCCAGGCACAGTAGCTCATGCCTGTAATCCTAGCACTTTGGGAGGTCAAGGCAGGCAGATCACTTGAGGTCTGGAGTTTGAGACCACACTGGCCAACATAGTGAAACCCTGTCTCTACCAAAAATGCAAAAATCAGCCAGGTGTAGTGGTGGATGCTTGGAATCCCAGCTACTCGGGAGGCTGAGGCAGGAGAATTGCTTGAACCCAGGAGGCAGAGGTTGCAGTGAGCCAAGATCCTGCCACTGCACTCCAGCGTTGGCAACAGAGCGATACTCAGACTCGGGTAAAAAAAAAAGAAAGAAAAAAAGCTATAGAATATCTTAATTACTTGCCATCTGAAGGCCCCATGCCAGTGACAAAATGCCAAAGAAAAGTTTCATTTTATCTTTAGCCTCCACACTAGTCAGATCCTGACTAAGTCCAGACGGGCAGCCCAGAGCACCTTGTAGGTCTAAAGGTTCCTCTCCAGCCACAGGGAAGAAATGGGACACCATGGGACTCCAATAACTCGCCTCGACCCTCTCACACGTCAGCACTGCTGGGCACCCTGATCACACTGCCCCTCTCAGCAGAAGAGCTTCATTTTCTAAGCAGCCTACACCAGGGTAACAGTTTATATGCACAAAGAACAGAATGCATGTTTTGTTAATTCTGTGTGAATTAACAAGAAATTAGCAAATATAGTTGCTATTATCCAAAACAGATAGTAATGGTTTCCTTAAACCTGATGATACCAATCACAGATAGACAAATACTTTGCTCAAGGTAGTATGTCTTCTTCTTCAGTTAACATTTGATATTCCTAATCGGAAAAACAACAGATTTCCTGATCTGAAATTCAAACTGCTTCTGGAAATATCAACACAGGAGTCACTAACGCCAAGAACCAGGGGAAATACAGAATGAAGCCATCCCCAGCCCTTCCCTGCAGTTATTCCACACTTCTCACTCAAGGTTATAAAAGTAGGCTCCCCACTCCACCCTCGCACATCAGAAGCAACTAAGGGAAAGTCCCTATCCCTATAAACCTTGGCCTTCTCTCAAAGTTCAACCTCCCCTGCTCAGCCTACTTCTCGAATCACAGCTCTTTAAGGAAGCTGGCTCCCCAACTCCAAGCTCTCCTTGGTCAAAACGAAAGCTCAGCTACAGTGAGAGCTCCTTTGCTTTTTCCAGGAGAGAAGCTCCAGGGAAAGTCAGGGTGTGCCCGTGGCAGGTCCTCAGTGTCATTTAGTGCTGCAATCCTTTTTGTTTTTCCTTGTTAACGCCCAGCCTGTCATGAGGCAAAGGCTGTTTCTTTTCTTTTCTTTGACACAGGACCTGGCTCGTTTGCCCAGGCTGGAGTGTAGGGCCATGATCACAGCTCACTGCAGCCTCAAAGTCCTGGGCTCATGCGATCCTTACACGCGCTGCCATACTCAGCTAATTCTTTTCTTATCTGTTGTAGAACTGGGGTCTCACTCTCACCCAGACTGGTCTCAAACCGGCCTCAAGTGATCCTCCAGCCCCACCTCCCAACATGCTGGGATTTCAGACTTGAGCCACCCTGCCTGGCCTGAGGCTGTGGCCTGCAGATGTTACAATCTCTCCCTCTTCTAAACTCCATCCCCTTTTCTTTCTGCAATTAAGTTAAAAAATAATAGTCACCAGTCAAGAGGTCTCCCATGGCCTCCTTCCTTCAAATCTTGCCTGTACCTCCACTGCTGGCCTTGCCAAGCTGATCCTTCACAGTGAGCTTGGTCCCTCCCTTCTATTTTGGGTCATTCATATCCCATCTGCCTAGTGGCATAGAGAGATCTCCCTCAGCCTTACCCTGGAACCCTTGGTGCTCTGTCCTCTTGCCATGCTGCCTTCACGGCTCAAGCTCTCCAATACTGGGATATATCCTGCTCCTCCCAGTATCTCCCCAGCCCTCTGACAACATACTCTCTCAAAACCACCATTCAAATCCAGGCTGGGCGTGGTGGCTGGTGACTGCCATACACTTTAGGAGGCCAAGGCAGGACAATTGCTGGAGCCCAGGAGTCAAGGCTACAGTGAGCTACAATCATGCCCCTGCAATCTAGCCTAAGGAATAGAGTAGGACCCTGTTTCTGGGGGGAAAAAAAAAAATCCAAGCTGAAGGAGAGAATTTTGGGGAACATGGAATAGTTCTGTATCACAAATGAGGTAATGGAGACATGTTTCTGTGCATCTGTCAAAACCTAGAGAATTTCAGGCCAGGCGCAGTGGCTCACGCGTGTAATCCCAGCACTTTTGAAGGCCAAAGCGGGCAGATCACCTGAGGTCAGGAGTTCGAGACCAGCCTGGCCAACATGAAAATCCCTCTCGGCTGGGTGCAGTGGCTCAATCCTGTAATCCCAGCACTTTGGGAGGCCGAGGCGGGTGGATCACGAGGTCAAGAGATCGAGACCATCCTGGTCAACACGGTGAAACCCCGTCTCCACTAAAAATACAAAAAATTAGCTGGGCATGGTGACACATGCCTGTAATCCCAGTTACTCAGGAGGCTGAGGCAGGAGAATTGCCTGAACCCAGGAGGCGGAGGTTGCAGTGAGCCGAGATCGCGCCATTGCACTCCAGCCTGGGTAACAAGAGCGAAACTCCATCTCAAAAAAAAAAAAAAAAGAAAAGAAAAGAAAACCCCTCTCTACTACAAATAAAAAAATTAGCCGGGTGTGGTGGTGCACACCTGTAATCCCAGCTATTTGGGAGGCTGAAATGGGAGAATCACTTCAGCCTAGAAGGCAGAGGTTGCAGTAAGCTGAGATTGCACCACTGCACCCCAGCCTGGACAACAGAGTGAGACTCTGTCTCAAAAAAACACTAGAGAATTTCACACTGTGTGCAAATATAAAATTTAAAAATAAAAATCAACCAGGAATGGGAGGGGGGTCCAAACTTAAGACCAATTGTAACAAGAACCTAAATGTATTACAAATAAATAACCTGACTGCACTGAAGAGTGAAGGAAGAAAAAAACCTAACCTAAACAACTCGGGAAACAAAATTCGGACTGTACACTGTAAGGCCAAAGTGAAAAAGAACCGTGTGCAAACACCGTCCTCTAGTAGGAAAACTGCTGAAATCTAGTTCGTTGTATTATATAAATGATAACTTTCTAATTTTCACAAGTATGTTAGAATTATACAAGATATGAGCTTTAAGGACCCAAGTTGGGTAAATGGGTACATAGAAATCCTCATCTATTTTTGCAACTTTTTTTTTCTCTCTCTCTCTCTCTCTCTCTTTCCCCTCTCTCTCCCCTCTCTCTCTCTTTCCTCTCTCTCTCTCTCCCTCTCTCTCCCTCTCTCTCCCCTCTCTCTCTGTAAATCCTGCTATGTTGCCTAGGCTGGTTTACTCTTGGGCTCAAATGATCCTCCCACCTTGGCCTCCCAAAGTGCAGGGATTACAGATGTGAGCCACTGCACCCAGCCAAAACTTTAAGTTAAAATTATTTCAAAATAAAAGTTAACAAGGAAAATCCCAGGCTATGTGATATAATACAAAGGAGACAGCTTTGGAGATGAAATCCTCGCTGCCCTATTTCCTACTTTAGCTAGCGACCTAAGGTGGCCATGTCCCCTCCCTGAGTGGCCCTTCCTCCTAAGTCCAAATGAAAGTGCATGCCGTCACTGAGTTGTGTAGAGTCTCACAGCCAGAAAGCACTCCAGCAACGATCCATTCCCAATCCGCACGCCTGTTCTTGCTGCTGATTGCCTTTCATGTTGCCCATGACCTTTCCGCAGAATTTCATTTTCATGTCATCCTTTCCTCTCGCGGACCCCACGGCACTGCCTCAAGCTCACTTGGCTTTCCCCGACTCACTGGCTCTTCCTCTTCTCTCTTTTCACGAGTCCCTTCAGACTCTTTTTTATCTACCTTTGTTCAATGGCAACCTCAGCAACTCCCATGGTCACAACGGTCAGAACACACGGGTTTCTACCTTTAGCCCTAATTCTGCCTTAGGAGCCGTCTTTCCATTGCTGGGATGAAATTCTGCTTGGCTCTCCCCCATACTAGGTCAAACTTAAAAGTAAAACTCTCATGTTCCCTCTCAACATGTTCCTCTAAGTCCTCTGTTTTGTCAATGACCTTCACCTTCTCTAGGAAAACACTAAAAATCTTCAGGCAGGCCAGGAGCCGTGGCTCACGTCTGTAATCCCAGCACTTCGGGAGGCCGAGGCAGGCGGATCACCTGAGGTAGGGAAGTTCAAGACCAGCCTGACCAACATGGAGAAATCCGGTCTCTACTAAAAATACAAAATTAGCCAGGGGTGGTTGCAATCCATGCCCATGCCTGTAATCCCAGCTACTCAGGAGGCTGAGGCACTTGAACCCAAGAGGCAGAGGTTGCGGTGTGCTGAGATTGCATCCAGCCTGGGCAACAAGAGCAAAACTCCGTCTCAAATAAAAAAAAAAAAAAAAAAAACTTCAGGCAACATTTCACAAACCATAAAACACAGATACTAGTTCTGTAGGACGTTATTAGGTTTTTCACAGGGATAACACTGAAATGCATAGAGCAAATGCTAGATTTTCCTCAGTTAAACAGATTTCTTTCAGGCAGGAGCCACTATTATGCTAATGAGTGTTACAAATCTCCAAAAACAGGGATGTCAGTAGTCACTAAATTTTGATCTAACTACAGGTCATTGGTTCTGATCCATGAATACAAATGCCAAAATGATTTCCCAAAAGGCTGCAAAAACTTTTATTCTTGCAAATTATGCATTAGAGTTACTTTTACTGCATCTTGTCCCCCAACTTCATAAATATTTACTAGCTAATGTCAAAGGCAACAAAAAGATGCCTTATTATATTTCACTTTTCATATTATTTGAAGGTTTACTTTTCTCCTATGTTTTGCTAGTTATAAAAGAAATCAATGAATGATGAATGAATAGATGGAGGAAGCTGATGAATTTCCTATTTATTTCTTTTTCCAGCTCTCTGAAACGACTTACCAATCTACACTCTTGTTATTTTTAATAATCAAGAGCATACAAAAACCTATCCATACAGTTCCCTGAAATAAATTGTCTACGGACAAATCTTGATGAGGAAAAAGAGCACTTAACATCCCAGCTACACAACACACAGACAATAGGTGGGAGAGCACAAGGCCCCGGCAGCATGATTCCATTCCAGCACCAGCGTTCCCTTTGTTCCTGGCTTCTTTGTGTCCCAAAATTTTCCACCTAAAAAATAAGGATAGCAGCATACACTCAACCCCAGGGACATGGACTACTGATATTTAGAGAGAGACTTGTCATAATTAAATGTATAGCACAAAACAGCATAACATTCAAGCAATGAGTGACCAGTGGTCAGAGAATGTCAAAGCATATTCCTGTACTTTTCATTTCAGAATCATAAACAAGAGACCTACCACCAGGCAGGAGACCTATTTGGCCAGAACCACATTCAGGAGAACGGTCTGTGATTATCTTATTTATTAACCTTCCTAGTCAGACTGTGGCTTTCAGCAAAAGAAGGAAAGAAGGTAAGCAGGCATCATCCTTACAGGGAGAAGCTAGTGCTAGAAGTCTTGTGGGAGCTCAGGGGCTAACCTTGTCAATAACAGAACCCAGTGGCTGGGAGTGAGCCTTGGCAGCGATCAGAATTAGAGGCTGAGGCACAAATGACCAATCTACCAGGTCAGAACCTGGGAAGCAGATGGAAGAGATGCTTAGACTGGAAGCAGAGCTGCCTGACCATCCACTCCGGAGTCCTCCTGATCTCTGCAGCCCCCAAATAACAACAAAATTATGAATTTACACAACATAACACTTCACTGTATATAAAACTTCTCAGCCAGGTGCAGTTGCTCATGCCTGTAATCCCAGCACTTTGGAAGGCCAAGGTGGGAGGATCACAAGGTCAAGAGTTTGAGACCAGCCTGGCTAACATGGTAAAATTCCATCTCTACTAAAAATACAAAACTTAGCTGGGCGTGGTGGCGCATGCCTGTAATCCCAGCTACTCAGGAGGCTGAGGCAGAAGAATTGCTTGAACCCAGGAGGCGGAGGTTGCAGTGAGCCAAGATCATACTACTGCACCCCAGCCTAGGTGACAGAGCAAGATTCTGTCTCCAAAAAAAAAAAAAAACACAACTTCTCATAAGCAGCAGCAGTAGCAGCAGCCTAAATGATCGTATCTGAAAGGACCCCTGCTTCTCTGTGCCCTGCAAAACATGAGGCTCTCTCCTCTGTAGATAGATGGAAGAAGAGGTGAGTGAGACCTATGAGACCTCACTTGTGAGTTTTCCCAAGGGAGCCCAGAGAATTATATAGAAATGCAAAACTCTGAGATTTGAGTCTTTGTTAAAATTTAACTTAAGTTTTTAATTATCTCACTGTGATTCATAAATCTGTAAAGTTCCTGGGCGCTGTAATAAAAGACAAACCACAGACCAAAAATACCATCAATCCAAATTCAATCTTTACAGCCAGATTCCTATGCAGTATTAATGCTGGAATTCAGATCACATAAAGGAGCAGCCAATTTCTCATTTAAGAAATAATAATTTTGTATTAACTTGGTCTTCTAAAAATCTGACAGCTATAAAAATCAGAGCTGGGCAATCTATGGAAAGATTAGATAGGAAAAAGGAGAAAGTAAGGTCATGGGAGAAGGTGACCCCAGCACAGATGCCTGACAACAGCCGAACAAACGTGAGGAAGACATCCTGCATGGAGCGGCATTTCCCACAGCATTCTCCATGGAAAGACACCAGGGCTCCTCAGAGAAATGGCAGATTCAATGATTGGGCAGAAAAGGCACCTACCAATGAATCTTACGATGTCAGAAAGTAAGAAAGAGCTGAATGTCCCCTTGCCTCCAAAATATCAAAAAACTACACTGACTGGGTTTGTCAAAGGGACATAGAAGCCCATGGAAAATTGGAACAGTCTGAGCAACAAAATACAGCAGTACTGAGTTATAAAAAAGTATTAAATAAAACCCATGAGTGCAGACTGCTATAAACGATGGAACAACTAAATGGGATATGCAAACCATCCCCTGTGCAGAATTCCAAAGTAATTTATGTAGACACCCCACCCTTATGCAGTGAGGAACTCCCCACCCCTTCATTGACTTTCTACCAAAGAGGACAGTGTGGAAAGGGGAGAAAAAGAGCAACTTTACCGTGGAGAAAGAAACCTGATGAACACAACCTCAGCCAGGTAGTTAAGGTCAGCATCGACTGTGGTGAGTCACACAGTATGTCCCCAGGATGTGACGAGAATGGCAAGCTGCCTCTGAGACCTTCTTCCCAGAGACACACTACCCCAGCCTGACCACAGGAGAAACATCAGACAAATCCCAGCAGTGGGACCTTCTCCAACATCCCTGACCAGTATTCCTTATAACTATCAAGGTCATCAAAAACAAGGGAAGTGGCAGGGCGCGTTGGCTCACATCTGTAATCCCAGCACTTTGGGAGGCTGAGGCGGGCGAATAACAAGGTCAGGAGTTCAAGACCAGACTGACTGAAACAGTGAAACCTCACCTCTTAAAAAAACAACAACAACAAGGGAAGTCTGAGAAATGGTCACAGCCAAGTAAAAGTCTGAAGACAAAATGTAATATGTAATGTGATATCCTCGTTGGATCCCTGGAACAGAAAAGGGACAACAAGTAAAAGCAAAAGCTAAGGAAATCCAAAGAAGGCAGAGACTTAGGGCCGGGCGCGGTGGCTCAAGCCTGTAATCCCAGCACTTTGGGAGGCTGAGGCGGGTGGATCACGAGGTCAAGAGATCGAGACCATCCTGGTCAACATGGTGAAACCCCGTCTCTACTAAAAATACAAAAAATTGGCTGGGCATGGTGGCGCATGCCTGTAATCCCAGCTACTCAGGAGGCTGGGGCAGGAGAATTTCCTGAACCCAGGAGGCGGAGGTTGCGGTGAGCCGAGATCGCGCCATTGCACTCTAGCCTGGGTAACGAGTGAAACTCTGTCTCTTAAAAAAAAAAAAAAGAAGGCAGAGACTTTCGTTGTTTTTTGTTTGTTTGTTTTGAGTCAGACAGAAATAGTGAATAGTTCAGAACACCAGCCAGGCATGGTGGCTCACGCCTTTAATCCAGCACATTGGGAAGCCAAGATCTTACAAGTTTGAGACCAACCTAGAAACATGGCAAACAAAAAATACAAAATGTAGCCAGGCGTGGTGGCATGGTCCCAGCTACTCAGGAGGCTGAGGTGGGAGGATGGCTTGAGCCCTGGAGGCAGAGGCTGCAGTGAGCGTAATGGTGCCATTGCACTTCAGCTTGGGCGACAGAGCCAGACCTTGTCTCCAAAAAAAAAAAAGAAAGAAAAAAGGAGAATCTGGGAGTGTGAAAATGCAGAGGAGAGCTGGGATAAGGCATTGTATACTATCATCTTTTTATTTCCAAATACTGGTGAAAGGCTACCTGAAAGAAAAAGTCATTCCTAAAGTGCTTAACCACTCTGGATATGTAGTTACTGGCTTTCCATTTTATCCTCTCACCAGTAAGCTGCCTCAAGGTCATCGACTAATCAAAATGATGTAGCAACTTTTAAACCACAGATTATTAGAAATAGAATTTTCAGACTGGGCATGGTGGTTCATGCCTATAGTCCCAGTAATTTCTAAGGCTGAGGCAGGTAGACCAGTTGAGGCCAGGAGGTCAAGGCCAGACTGGCCAACATGGTGAAACCGTGTCTCTACTAAAAATACAAAAATTAGCCAGGCAAGGTGGCACACACCTGTAATCCCAGCTACTTGGGAGGCTGAGGCACAAAAACTGCTTGAACCCTGGAGGTGGAAGTTGCAGTGAGCTATGATCGTGCCACTACACTCCAACCTGAGTGACACAGTGAGACTCTGTCTCAAAAAATAAAAAGAAATAGAATTTTCAAGAGTTTGCATTCCCTATGCTTTCTGCACACAAAATGATTGAGTTGATCTTCCACAACCACAGCCAGCCCCAGTCTGTGGTTGGAGATAATGAATGATTTGTTTGGTTTATCTTTTTGGCCAATGGTAGGCAACATGACAACTGGACCACTGATCATTTAATATATGAAATAACAGCTTATTAAAAAAAATAGGTCCCTCCTAAGAATTTGGTTATAGGGGTCACATGGAAAGAAATATTTCTCTCTCTCGCCATCCTTCAGGTATGTTCTAACAATGCCAATCTTTCCTTCCATAACAGCAATATACCTGGGTTTTCAATTCTAAAAATTAACAGCCATAATAGGAACTACTGTTTCCCTTTAAAAATAGCCAGGCATACATTTAACTTTTTTAAATCACGGTTTAAAAACATATAAAACATAAAATTTACCATCTTAACCATATACATTAATTATCATTATTTTTTAAGACAAGGTCTCCCTAGGTTGCCTAGGCTGGCATGCAGTGCTGTGATCTCGGCTCACTGCAGCTTCCCTGTCCCAGGCTCAAGCCATCCTCCCACCTCAGCCTCCCAAGTAGCTGGGACTATAGGTGCACACCAGCATGCCTGATTAATTTTTGTATTTTTGGTAGAAACGAGGTCTCATGATGTGGCCCAGGCAGGTCTCAAACTCCTGAGCTGCAGCAATCCGCCCATCTCAGCCTCCCAAAGTGCTTTTTGTATCTTTAGTAGAGACAGGGTTTCACCATTTTGACCAGGATAGTCTCGATCTCATGACCTCATGATCCACCCGCCTCGGCCTCCCAAAGTGCTGGGATTACAGGCCTGAGCCACCGCGCTCGGCCCACATTTAATTTTTATATGAAGAACATATTGAACAATAAAAGCAAAAAGACTACCTATTATTACTAAGGAAGGACATGCAAAGAAATATTTAAAAAGTCAGTTCAACTGTCCTCAAATGACTGAAAATTCCTTAAATTTCTTAAATCTCTAAAGGGCAATCTATAAATGCACACAGTCTCCAAGGTTGAAACTCTAGATTTCTGATTTTTTAAAACTATATTCTCTAAACCCCCGACATCAGACCAGTCACTTCACTTCAGAAAGATTCAAATCTAATTTTTGTTTTTCTTGAGATATCTACTTCAAGTGCCTTACAGGTATTTACAATAAGATATCCCACAACCATTTCAGCTTTCTTTTCTTTCTTTTATTTTTTTTTTGAGACAGAAGCTTACTTTGTTGCCAGGTGCCAGGCTGGAGTGCAGTGGTGCAATCTCGGCTCACCGCAACCTCCGCCTCCCGGGTTCAAGCAATTCTCCTGCCTCAGCCTCCTGAGTAGCTGGGACTACAGATGCACGCCGCCACGCCCAGCTAATTTTTGTATTTTTTTTAGTAAAGATGAGGTTTCACCATGTTGGCCAGGATGGTCTCGATCTCTTGACCTCCTGATCTGCCCACCTCGGCCTCCCAAAGTGCTGGGATTACAGGCATGAGTCACTGTGCCTGGTCCATTTCCGCTTTTTTAACCTAAATTCGTCATCTCTTCCTCAATATTGGACTCCTCTCTTTCAATACCATTATTTTCTCAAACAAAGAATCTGACTTCCAATTACTCTCCCTAGGCCCCGCCACCTTCCCTGGCACTGTGTTGCAGATGCGCCTCATTCTCTTTCTCATCGCTGGCGGTCATCTATTTCAGACCATCTCACCTCACGCTGAGACCAATGCTCTGTTCTCCATGTCTCCAGCCTCTCATTCAGAATTTCCAGATAAATCTTTCTAAAACTCATTTTAATTATAGCTATCACTCCTCCTATTAAAAATTCTGGAATTGCTAGGCCCAGCAGCTCAAGCCTGTAATCCCAGCACTTTGGGAGGCCAAGGCAAGTGGATCACCTGAGGTCAGGAGTTCGAGACCAGTCTGGCCAACATGGTGAAACCCCATCACTAATAAAAACACAAAAATTAGCCGGGCATGATACCAGGCGCCTGTAATCCCAGCTACTTGGGAAGCGGAGGCAGGAGAATCACTTGACCCCAGGAGGCAGAGGTTGTAGTGAGCCGACACCAGACAATTGCATTCTAGCCTAGGCAAAAAGAGTAAAACTCCATCTCAAAAAAAAAAGTCTGAAAAATCCTGGAATCACCTTCCAAATTAAGTCCAAACTCCTTGGCCTCACAAAAAATTCCCAAAACAATGTGCCCCCAACCATGAACTGCGGTTCTGTGTGTGTTTTTCGCAAGCCCAACTTTCCTTCTTGGCTTACCCTTCTGGATAGCCCCTGACCGGGAATGCCTCCCCCAGCACACACTTATCTCCATTAGCCAAGTACGAAGAACCCACTCTTCAGGTACTCCTGAAGGAAGAGCCTCAACTTCCTCATCTTCAAAATGGGAACTAATAGTAACAGCCGTATCACAGAGTTATTACACAGATGGAAAGAAGTAACATGGAAAGCGCCAAGCACACAGACATTAAAAGGCTGTTTTTTCCTCTCTTGTTCTAATAATTAAATGGGAAAAACTAAGTTAATATTGTTGAGAAGAGAAAGCAAAGAAGTTGTGCAGTGATGATGGTATGATCAGAGGAAAAAGAAAAACGAAAGGATCCTTGGGTAAATTCGCAGAGTGCTGGCACCAGGACCCTAGTGTATTTCATTCATTTCCAAAGAAAGTGGCCTTTCTCCTAACGTGGATGTGCCTCCAGGCCTACTCTAGGTATCAGCCGTGAGAAGGATCACTTGGAGCTGGGCGCAGTTGCTCATGACTGTAATCTTAGCACTTTGGAAGGCCATGGGCAGATCACCTATGGTCCAGAGTTCGAGACCAGCCTGACCAACACAGAGAAACCCCATCTCTAATAAAAATACAAAATTAGGCCAACTGTGGTGGCGCACGCCTGGAATCCCAGCACTTTGGGAGGCCTAGGCCTGACCTGGGTGGATCACGAGGGTCAGGAGTTTGAGACCACCCTGGCCAATATGATGAAACCCTGTCTCTCCTAAAAGTACAAAAATTAGCTGGGTGTGGTGGCACGTGCCTGTAATCCCAGCTACTCTGGAGACTGAGGCAGGAGAACTGCTTGAATTCAGGAGGCAGAGGTTACGGTGGGCTGAGGTCGTGCCATTGCACTCCAGCCTAGGCAACAAGAGCGACAGTCAGTCCCAGAGCTGCAGAGACACCCAGACCTTGGAGCCAGCAAAGGAAGGAGGAAGCAGGGCAGGGTAGGAAACAGGCAGCCCCTGACCCTGCACCAGCTCAGGAAGCTAGAGAGGAGGGAGAGGAGAATCTCTGGCCTATCAAAGCCGTGGAAGCTCAGGGTTCAGGGCCACAAGGTAAGCATGAGACAGAAACAGAACAAAGAGCCTAGCCTCCATTTCCTCCAGCCCTACAGCCTAAAGCCAAGTTTATCCCCCAGGCAGGAGCAGGGACAAGTCTCCTAGGAAAACAAAACCTCCAGGGAAAAGATTCCAGATGCTGAATGCTGTGATCCTCCGCTGAGAGTCCAGCTGCATAAGGAATCACAGAGAAGGCCCTGGAGGACAGGCCCCACCTGTGCAGACAGAGTTCCGGGCAGCTAGCCACAGACTCATCCCTAAACAAGGTCACTAGGCTCACGGGAAAACCTCCAGCACAACAAGAGATCCAAATCAATACAAAAATCAAAAATAAGGAGGAAAGAGACGCTACGAGAGGAAGAAAAGAATACACGTACAATCAGTATCCTCAGAGAAAAATGACGGGAAGTTATGAAGGAACTTTTGGAAATTATAAATATTAATAACTGAAATAAAACAGGTGAAACAACAGAGTCAAGGAAATCAGGATCTCTCTCCAAAAGTAGAACTGGAAAATACAGCCAGACAATAGGACAGAAAAGGCATGAAAATTAAAAGTTCAATCCAGCTGGTCTAACATCTGACTAGAAAAGTGTTTCAGAAAGAGAAACGGCAGAGAGGACATTATTGCAGAAATAATACAGGAACACCTCCCAAGACTAACGGAGCCAACTCCAATTGAAAGGGCCTCATGAGGCTGCCAGAAAAATACAGAACGCCCAGTTAACTTTGAATTTCATCTCCTAGTGCAAGGAAGTTCCACTGTTTATCTGGCCATCTTACATTTTTTATTTGCTAAGTCTGACAACTCTCTATCTCTGCTGGCCCGCACAAGAGATGGAAAGAAGTCCACACCTGGCTGGGCACGGTGGCTCACACCTGTAATCCCAGCACTTTGGGAGGCCAAGGCGGGTGGATCACGAGGTCAAGAGATCGAGACCATCCTGGTCAACATGGTGAAACCCCATCTCTACTAAAGATACAAAAAATTAGCTGGGCACAGTGGCGCGTGCCTGTAATCCCAGCTACTCAGGAGGCTGAGGCAGGAGAATTGCCTGAACCCAGGAGGTGGAGGTTGCGGTGAGCCGAGATCGCGCCATTGCACTCCAGCCTGGGTAACAACAGCGAAACTCCGTCTCAAAAAAAAAAAAAAAAAGTCCACACCTTAGTGAAATTACAGAGCTCCAAAAATCTTAGCAGCACAGCTCACAATCGCACAGGCTCACCGCTGTGAGCACGTGGATCCCCACAGCAATCTACAGGCACTCAGCACCTGTGCCTCCAGACTAAGGGGGCTCTGCCCCGGCCTGCAAGGTAGGCAACCCATTTCTCTCCAGCACTGAAACACAGAGACTGCGCTTCTTCATCTCATGGGAAAGTTTTGTTTCATTCCATTTTAATTCTGGAAACTGGCTGAACAAGGAGGAACTCTGGGAGAGACAGATGAGTGGGGAGGCAGGCATGTATGTGCAGATCACAGCCCCTGCCCTAGGGTACCAGAGAAAAAGTGGGTGTCTCGGCAGGACAGGCTCCCTGATTTCCTTGGCACAGATGGTACAGTTTTGGGGAGGTACTTAGAAGTGCCTGGAAATCAGAGAATCGAGGTGTGAGGGAATACAGTAAAATCACCCTGGATAGACAGAGGCTCCTGGGAAGCTTGAGCCAAGACTACACCTGGGATCAGTGGGTCCAGCATGGCTTCCACACTAGGCTGCCAGGGCAGATGCGGGCCCTGGCTCAGGGCTGGTCCAAGCGTGAGCCAGGGCAGACGCGGGCCCTGGCTCAGGGCTGGTCCAAGCGTGAGAGTGTCTGTTAGACTTTGGTCTTGAGGGAGAGTAGGCTGCAAGGCCCTGGATAAACACAGGGCCCAGGTCACAAACAGAGCTAGATTTGAACCCTTCAAATATTTAGGCATGGGCTGGGCATGGGGGCTCATGCCTATAATCCCAGCACTTTGGGAGGCTGAGGCAGGCGGATCACAAGGTCAGGAGTTCGAGACCAGCCAGGCCAACATGGTGAAACCCCATCTCTACTAAAAATACAAAAAAATTAGCCAGGCACGGTGGCAGGCATCTGTAGTCCCAGCTACTAGAGACGCTGAGGCAGGAGAATCACTTGGACCCGGGAGGCAGAGGATGCAGTGAACCAGGATCAAGTCAATACACTCCAGCCTGGGTGACAGAGCAAGACTCTCTCTGGTGGGGAGCAGGGAAATTTAGACATATCATACATACCTTGTAAATATTTAAATATTCCTTTTAAATATTTAGCCATCTGGTCTCCATTAGTACTCTTGTCCCAGGTCCTACAATTAAAGGTGGAGCCAATATGATAATGATGGTGATTATTCCTATTCTATGTAGTAGACAGAAAAATTTAAGTGTCTTGCTCAATGACATATGGCCAGTAAGTGCGAGGATTCTGCCTCCACAGTCTAGGTCTGCCATTTTCTCTCTGACCACACACAGTCAGCAGGTACTATCTCAAATGAACAAGTCCAAGTTTAGTGGTGTAAGCACATTATTCAGAACAAGCCAAAAAAATTCAAATTCACTGTCTAAGGAAATTACGATGGAAAGTACTATTTTTTAAATCTCTGTACATGCATTACTTTAACAAAAAGTTTTAAACTGTAGAAGAGTTAATAATCTCTCTCTCTCTCCTCTCTCTCCTCTCTCTCCTCTCTCTCTCTTTCTTTTTGAGACAGAGTCCCGCTTTCTTGCCCAGGCTGGAGTGCAGCCGCGTGGTCTTGGCTCATTGCAACCTCCACCTCCCGGGTTCAAGCGATTCTCCCGCCTCAGCCTCCTGAGTAGCTGGGACTATAGGCACCCACCGCTGTGCCCGGCTAATTTTTGTATTTTTAGTAGAGCTGGGGTTTCTCCATGTTGGCCAGGCAGGTCTCAAACTCCTGACCTCAGGCAATCTGCCTGCCTTGGCCTCCAAAGTACTGGGATTACAGGCATGAGGCACCGCTCCCAGCCAATGTTAACTTTACATCTCTTCCCTCAACGTAAACAACTTAAAAGTCACTCTGCTCTTCAAGTCTCATTCCTCTGGAACATAAAATATCCTCATTGTTTTTCCTAATGCCAATCTGTCATGATAACTAACTAACGCTAAGGTTACTGCTGAATTTGGTGCATTGTCAAAACTGTTTACAGGGAAATACAGCAAATTCTATTGTTTGTCAGAAAATGTTCTATAACTGAAAACCAAGAAATAGTCATTTTAGATTGCAAGATCAAGTTTAGTGTATATGCAGAAAGTATTCTTCAGTGTACTTTTCCTTTTCAGGGCTTTCCCCCGCCAACCTCAATGCAGTTAAAAGAACCTAGATCAGTCAGACTTGGGCCGGGCGCGGTGGCTCAAGCCTGTAGTCCCAGCACCCAGGCGGGTGGATCACGAGGTCAAGAGATCAAGACCATCCTGGTCAACATGGTGAAACCCCGTCTCTACTAAAAATGCAAAAAATTAGCTGGGCGTGGTGGCGCGTGCCTGTAATCCCAGCTACTCGGGAGGCTGAGGAAGGAGAACTGCCTGAACCCGGGAGGCGGAGGTTGCGGTGAGCCGAGATCTCGCCATTGCACTCCAGCCTGGGTCACAAGAGCGAAACTCTGTCTCAAAAATAAATAAATAAATAAAAATAAAATAAAGGGAAGGCGGGAGGAGGGGGGCAGGGGGGCTTTAAGTATTCAACTACTTTGAGTTTATCCATATTCCAAAAAGCTACAAAACTTACAAAATTATGTTTGTAATACAGAAACAGAGAAACTGTTCTGTCAAACTTACCGTATTTAAGAGCACATCTAATGAAATGTTCATAACAATCCCCGCTAGCCCCATCGACCAAGACCAATATCAAAGAGAAATGCCAACCCTAAGAATATTCTGTGAATCTGTTCAAACCCTGGGGGAAAAAACAGAAAAAGAAAAAAGAAAAAAGCTTACACCCTAAGACTAGACCCCAGAACAAAACCACAGCCCTTTGAAGAGCATGGTCCATGCAGCCTTTCACGTCTCTACTGTGCCACACTACCTGCTTTCAAATGTATGGTCACATGGGACACTGATCTTGTCTCCCGACTTACTCTGCTGACTGATCTTCATCTGCTCCATTTGTCAGCCTAGGCCATCTTCCTCCTGTCCAAAGCCCCTGAAAACACCTCCCTCTACTGATTAATCCTTCCAATCATTTTGTCTTTTCAATATTTATGGCCATTATGTGGTGTACAACATAATGTTTTACCTAATAAATACCTCTACAGAGCCGGACATGGTGGCTCATGCCCATAATCTCAACACTCTGGGAGGCTGAGGTGGGAAAATCACTTGCAGCCAACAGTTTGAGCCTGAGCAACACAGTGGGACCTCATTTCTATTTATAAAATTTTAAGTTCGTGAGGAGTGGTGGCATGCACCTTTGGTCTCAGCTACTTGGGAGGCTGAGGTCAGAAGACCATTTGAGCCCAGGAGCTCAAGGCTGCCTGTAAGCTATGATCACGCCACTGCACTACAGCCTCAACAGAGTAAGACTAGAGAAGAGTGGGGGAGGAGAGAAGGGAGAGACAGGACAGGGAGGAGGGGGGAGGGAGAGAAAGGGAGGAGCGGGGGAGAGGATAGAGAAGATTTGAGAAATGCACTGTATTCTGATGTCTGGCACCCCTTGTGACACCTTTAGGGAAATGGGCTGATAAATCCCAGCAACGGGCTAGCAACCTTTAGCAACAAGGAGTGTGAGGGGTGGGGAGTCCTGATTTTTAGCCTTTGCCCATTTCTGTGACATAGATTCTCCTGCCAGATACATGTCAAACTACTAATATACGCTGGCTGGGCGGACGGCTCACACCTGTAATCCCAGCACTTTGGGAGGCCGAGGTGGGTGGATTACCTGAGGTCAGGAGTTTGAGACCAGCCTAGCCAACATGGTGAAACGTTGTCTCTACTAAAAATACAAAAATTAGGCGAGTATGGTGCCACACTCCTGTAGTCCCAGCTATTTGGGAGGCCGAAGCAGGAGAATCGCTTGAACCCAGGAAGCAGAGATCGTGCCACTGCACTCCAGCTTGGGCAACAGAGTGAGACACCATCTTATAAAAAAATATATATATCCTGGTGGAGCTGGAAAGAGACATATGCAGTACAGTCTGGCAGCCAGCGTCAGCCAGCTCCAACAGGCAGGCAGGTACATTACTGTCTCACGGAAAGTTTATAGATAGTGGGAACAAAGGAGATTTTAGGGTCGAATGGTTAAACAAAGTTTAAACTGGTTTCTTTGCCACAAGACTTCCCCAAATCTTTTTTTTTTTCCTTTACTATATCCACTAACGGCCATAAGCAATCCCCAAACCTTTATTCCCAATGCACTCTGAGAATCGCAAAGTAGGGCAAGAGCATAAAATGTTTATCGAATCTATCTGACCTCTGGACTCTCCTTCCTACCAGCATCCAGGAGGTGTATGATGACCTTTCGGGAAAGACTGCCTTAAAGACACATGTCTGTTCCTGTTTATTTATTTATTTATTTATTTATTGGCTTTTTTTTTTTTTGAAAAGGAGTCTCTCTCTGTCACCCAGACTGGAGTTGCAATGGCATGGTCTTGGCTCATGGCAACCTCCGCCTCCTGGGTTCAAGCGATTCTCCTGCCTCAGCCTCCCAAGTAGTGGGGAATACAGGTGTCCAGCTAACTTATGTATTTTTAGTAGAGATGGGGTTTCACCACATTGGCCAGCCTGGTCTGGAACTCCTGATCTCGTGATCCTCCGGACTCAGCCTCCCAAAGTGCTGGGATTACAGGCATGAGCCACCGCGCCTGGCCTCATGTACATTAATCTCTAAAATATTCCAAGTAGGTAACAATATCAACCTAGAAAATATGCTAAAGCATCTAGAAAAAAGGACAGGGTAGTTTGTAAAATGCCAAGGAGTACCTGCAAATCGAGGATGACTTCAAGTCTAATGAAAACAAGGTGCCTAGGCTGGGCACATTGGCTCATGCCTGTAATCCCAGCAACTCTGGGAGGCCAAGACAAGAGGATCGCCTGAGGTCGGGAGTTCAAGACCAGCCTGACCAACATGGTGAAACCCTGTCTCAAAAAAAAAAACAAAAAAACAAAACAAGGTGCCTAAAAGGAAAATGAAGACCACACAAAAGGCAAATGATTAATTACTTCCTTAGGGAAGAATAAGAAAGTCAATATTCATAAAGCCTAGCAAATTAATACCCACCATAACCAATGGTTTACTAGATTTGATTAGTAAGAATACTCTTTTCACTTATTCCATTATTTAAACTCTTCCCAGACCAAGAAAGTCTGGTTTTGTTTGGTTGGTTGATTGGTCCGTCGACTGGTTTTTTTTGAGATGGAGTCTCACTCTTGTTGCCCAGCCTAGAGTGCAATGGTGGATCTCGGCTCACTACAACCTCCATCTCCAGGCTCAAGTGATTCTCCTGCCTCAGCCTCCCAAGTAACTGGGATTACAGGCATGTGCCACCACACTCAGCTAATTTTTTGTATTTTTAGTACAGATGGAATTTCACTACATTGGCCAGACTAGTGTCAGCCTCCTGACCTCAGGTGATCCACCAGCCGTGGCCTCCCAAAGAGCTGGGCTTACAGGTGTGAGCCACTGTTCCAGGCCTTATTTTCTTTTTCTTTTTCTTTTTTTTTTTTTTTTGGAGATGGAGTCTTGCTGTGTTACCCAGGCTGGAGTGCAGTGGCACAATCTTGGCTCACTGCAACCTCCACCTCCCAGGTTCAAGCGAGTCTCCTGCCTCAGCCTCCCAAGTAGCTGGGATTACAAGTGCTCACCACCACGCCCAGCTAACTTTTTTATATTTTTAGTAGAGACGGGGTTTTACCATGTTGGCCAGGCTGGTTTCAAACTCCTGACCTCAAGTGATCCGCTCGCCTCAGCCTCCCAAAGTGCTAGGATTACAGAGGTCACTGCACCTGGTAAGAAAGTTTATTTTTAATGACAGGATGAAAATCATGTATTTATGCTCCTGCGCATAAACACTCTGAAGAATGTAAGACAAGTGACAGGCCATAAGGAAAGACAACAGCGATTTCTCACAAAGTGACTCCAACACAGAAACGGCACTGGACACCTCTCTTCCTTCTGTCTGTGGGTAGAGTCTGGAACCAGAAGAACATGGTTCTTCTGTCTCACTACCACAGACAGTAAATACAGGACCAGCAAAGAGTCATAACAAGCCCAATGAGAGAATTCAGGAGCCACCGAGCTGATCCACGCTTAGGTAAAAATGGGTCACATATTTCTGCCTCCATGTAATCACTGCTCTCTCTGGCTTGCACCCATGAGAAGCAAAAGGCAAACCTTTAAATAGCAAAATATCAAGCCAACCATCTCACAGGTGACAAGTTAGCTCTTCAAGCTATCCTAACAGATCAATATAATAGGCACATGGATCTAAATTCCACATAGCTTCTCAATTATGTCATTTCTTTCTTTTCTTTTCTTTTTTGGAAATAGAGCTCTGCTTTGAAGTCCTATGTTGAAGGGCAGTGACCTCCTAGGCTCAAGCAATCCTCCCACCTCAGCTTTCCGAGTAGCTGGGATTACAGGCACAACCCACCACGCCCAACTAATTTTTGGTATTTTGTAGGGACAGGGTTTCGCCCAACCCACTTCAGCCTCCCAAAGTGCTGGGATTACAGGTGTTGAGTCACCACTCAAAGTTATCATTTCTTTTTTTTTTTTTTTTTTTTGAGACGGAGTTTCGCTCTTGTTACCCAGGCTGGAGTGCAATGGCACGATCTCGGCTCACCGCAACCTCCGCCTCCTGGGTTCAGGCAATTCTCCTGCCTCAGCCTCCTGAGTAGCTGGGATTACAGGCATGCGCCACCATACCCAGCTAATTTTTGTATTTTTAGTCGAGACGGGTTTTCAGCACGTTGACCAGGATGGTCTCGATCTCTTGACCTTGTGATCCACCCGCCTCGGCCTCCCAAAGTGCTGGGATTACAGGCGTGAGCCACTGTGCCTGGTCAAAGTTATCTAATTTATAAAAGCAAACTATTAACATTATAATAGCATGAGATTCATTGATATGTAAATCAACTCGCAAAGATATCTAATTATTTTTTTGTTTAAAGTACAAATCAGAAAATGCTGAGTTGATAATATAGAGTAGACCCTAGTGGCTCATGTCTGTAATCCAAGCACTCTGGAGGCCAAGGCAGGTGGATCACTTGAGGGTGGGAGTTCAAGACCTGCCTGACCAACCAGGTGAAACCCCGTCTTTAAAAGAAAAAAAAATTTTTTTAAAAAATGATAATCTAGAGTAACTGACTTGCTCTCAGTAATGGACAAGCATGCCTCGGGACTTCCTTTGCAGAGTACTACAGAAATGGCAGTCACGGATCTCATCATTTCACCCAGCAGCAGCAGGAAACTGAATTATCTCCTAAGAGTTCCACTGCAGTAATGACAGTTCCCCCTCCTGTCCCCACTGGGGGACCTTCAGCCAACAACCTCTTACATTCAAAGCCTCTGCACCAACACTGCTTCTCCATTACAATCGCTCAAACTTGAATGCCAAAGTAGCATTGTTGTGAAGCGCTTTATTTAGCCAACAGGCTGCCCTTTGTTCAAATGTACCTCTTTCCTTCCTGGATTTTTTTTTTTTTTTGAGACAGAGTCTCGCTTCGTCACCTCGGCTGGAGTGCAATGGCACAATCTCGGCTCACTGCAGGTTCAAGCAATTCTCCTGCCTTAGCCTCCTGAGTAGCTGGGATTACATGCATGCACCACCACGCCCAGCTAATTTTTGTATTTTTAGTAGAGACCTCGTTTCACCATCTTGGCCAGAAAGCCGCCTCAGCCTCCCAAAGT
Source organism: Leontopithecus rosalia (assembly GCA_028533165.1). NCBI lineage: Eukaryota > Metazoa > Chordata > Mammalia > Primates > Cebidae > Leontopithecus > Leontopithecus rosalia. Next base: position 56,370 of record JAPYYA010000288.1, read on the forward strand.
GCTGGGATTACAGGCGTGAGCCACCACGCCCAGCCCCTTCCTGGATTTTAAGAGTAGTATGTGCTCTTTGCCAATGCTCTAACATCCAGAAGCACAAACAACAGAAAGCAAAGGCCTCCTCACCAGAGATAAACCGGTAACATACGGGCTACAGATTTCTAAATGCATATGTAAGCATAAATATACATACACATATACAGGCATTTTCACACTCAGCAACATATCACCGACATCACTGCAGGTCTACGCTGCTTCCATCAAATCGGATGTGTTTCTGCGTCAATTCAACAGAGTTTTCAAGAGTGTCCTTTAAATTTAGATTGTGATAGTCTCCAAAGAGAGTTTAAAGCCAAAGCAAGTAAGCACAAGAACTTTTCTTCATAAATTCTTATAAAAATAAGAACACTTAAAAACAATCCTTTAAGACATAGTGTTGTTTTTCACTCTTTTGCTTTAAAACTTCTGAAGATATACTTTCAACTCTCAATAAAATGAAAGATGAGAGAAACTAAGACATTAAAATAATTTACTTATGCTCGTAAATCATAATCTTTATGTTTAAAATGTCTCAAAGAACAGCTTCTATCATTCTATCCTTCAAGATACTATAGATTCTGGATTTCACAGTAACCCAGCCTTGCCTATGGGTGAGTGGTGGCTGGCATTTTAGTACTTTTACTTTCATTTTCCTGAAGGATTTTGGCCTGAAGGAAATGTTCTATTCCAAACAATGAAGTACTTCCTCCAAATCAAGGCAAACGTGAACCCAGGAGTTTATCCAGCTTTAGGAGGGAGGGCAGACTGGCATAGACTGGCACTTAGTATCACGCTAAGGAAAGCGGACGGCATGGTCAACAAAATGAGGGCTGGTCAGAATTGAGAAGGTTAACCAGCTTTCTAAGGGATCCTTAGTCAAACTCATTATAAATACATTTCTATTTTAGGTACAAAGCCTTAAAACACATGCACAGACCGAAACCAAGAATAAGAAGCCTTTTCAACCACACTTATAAAGCATGCTCCATTTTACCTGATTTTTAAATGTTCATATGTACAAGCATCCCAGGTCCCATTCATCCATGCACTTTTGAGACAGTCTCTGTGGCCCAGACTGGAGTGCAGTGACACGATCTCAGCTCACTGCAACCTCTACCTCCTGTGTTCAAGCGATTCTCGTGCCTCAGCGACCCAAGCAGCTGGGATTACAGGCATGTGCCACGATGCCCAGTTAATTTTTGTCTTTTTAGTACAGCCAGGGTTTCGCCATGTTAGCCAGGCTGGTCTTAAACTCCTGGCCTCAAGTGATCCACCCAGCTCGGCCTCCCAAAGTGCTTGGATTAAAGGCATGAGCCTCCAGGTTCTTTTTAAAAGGAAAGAGAAAGGCAGGACTCGGTGGCCCACACCTATAATCCCAGTGCTTTGGGAAGCCAAGATGGGAGAATCACTTAAGGCCAGTTCAAGACCAGCCTGAGCAACACAGCAAGATCCCAACTCTACAAAAATAAAAATAATTAGCCAGATGTGGTGGCATGCACGCCTATAGTTCCAGCTACTCAGGAGGCTGAGGTGGGAGGATGGCCTGAGCCCAGGAGGTTGAGGCTGTAGTGAGCTATGATAGTGCCACTGCACCCTAACCTGGATGACAAAGACCCCCCAACTCTAAAAAAAATAGTTAAAATAAAAAAGGAAGGAGAGGAACCATTTACCTACTGGGAAGAAGAGGTGGAGAGGTCGGAGGAAGAGAAAAAGGTATAGTGGAAAAGGAGGAGGAAGAAGCTAGAAGGCGGATGGAGATAAAGAGGGAGCAAGGGAACAGAACAGGCATACTGAGTCAATTACAGTGGCTGCTGAGAATACAGGTAGCACTTAATAAGTAATTCACATATCCTTCCGTACATTTTAAATTTCTCAAAAAAAAGAGGGTGGTGAGTGAGAGAACAGAAGGAAAAGAATTCCTATAACAGGGCAATGCAGGGTCATGGGGATTTTGGCAAGAAGCTATCAGGTATAATTTAAGGTTAAAAATAAAAACCTAGAAGTCATTAAGGAAATAATGACGGAATCACCTTTCCATCAAAAAAAGAACAAGAATCAAACTGGAGCCAAAAGCACAATAACTGCTCTCGGGGTAGAAGAAAAGCAAATATTTAGATAAACTGATCAGGGAACTTAATTTTACTTAAGAGCTTATATTTCTTTTTTTTTCCCCCAGGCTAGAGTACGGTGGTGCAATCTTGGCTCACTGCAATCCCCACCTCCCGAACTCAGGCGATTTTCTTGCCTTGGCCTCCTGAGTAGCTGGGATTACAAGTGTGTGCCACTATGCCTTGCTAATTTTTGGGTTTTGTTTGTTTTTGTTTTTTGAGACGGTCTCACTCTGTTGCCCAGGCTAGAGTGCAGAGGTGCGATCTCAGCTCAATGCAACCTCCACCTCCCAGGTTCAAGTGATTCTCCTGCCTCAGCCTCCCAAATAGCTGGGACTACAGGCATGTGCCACCACGCTCAGCTAATTTTTTGTAGTTTTGTAGAAATGGGGCTTCACCATGTTGGCCTGGCTGGTCTCCACCTCCTGACCTCAAGTGATCCACCCACTTCTCCCTCACAAAGTGCTGGGATTACAGGCGTGAACCACCACGTCCAGCCATATTTTCATTTTTAAAAAGAAAACGTAAAATGAAAATGTTTGATTTTATATTTCTAAAATTAGAAAACGTAACATTGTGCATTCTAAGCAATTCTTCATTTTCACAGAGAGTTAGAGGATTTACTATTTGACTGATTTGCAGTTTGCTAAAATCACATGAAAGTTCCAAAATGCTCGATTTTCCTCCACTAAGGAACGATCTAAAACTTTTACACTGTCTGCCTATATGAAATAAAATACTCATGAAGGTTGTGTTTTATATTCAACTGCGTAAATTCCTTTAAAATATAATCCCAGAAAATCCTTAAAGATAGGAAGCTCTGTTCTTTCCTTTTTCTGAGAACTAGATGGAGAGTAGTTAGAAATAACTTATGAACGCAAAGCACTAACCTAACAAAAAGATGCTTGGGGAGGGCTCCTTTCATTCCGAAGGAAAAGCCACTGGCATATGATGTCTGCTCCCTCCGCCCCGGGGGACACAGGGAGAAAGCAGCTTTCACAAAGCCCGGCTGCCTCAGTCACTTCCTCAGGAAGTGGCAGTGACCGCAGCTGGCCGGGACTCGGCGTGGTCTCCAGCCTTCAGATAGGCACTATGATTGGGAAGAGGACACTAACCACAACCGGCAATACTGGCTAGTCCCACGTGAGAGCCCCCTGCGAGCATGGGGGGTTCTGTTTTGGTTTGTGGTTTTGTGTTAAGCCCAGGTGGAAGATGGCGGATTCCACAATGAGGCAGCAGACTCCACCATTTTCTTTCTTTCCCTCTCCTCCCACCCGACCACCAAACTCACCCCAGACACAGGAGAGGCCGAGGGCTGCATCTCCCCGGGACTAAATATGCATCGAACAATAACCAAATTAAGCAACTCCAGCCAATCCACATGACCAGTGTTTTCTTTTTCTTGCTCAAGAGTCAAAAATAGAATTGTGCTGACTTGCTGTGAGCGTGAAGGTTCTTGAACAGCGGAATAGCTACTTACTGAATATATGAAGCTTCCAAAAATACCTGCCCCATGTTTCTCTTCAGAAAACAAACTGTACATTTAAAGGGCAAGACTGCCCTCAGGTTAGCATTTCAAAACCCTGGTTCTACCCAGAAAAATTCAAACACAGAAGAGTTTACTAAATACCAAACCACTGCATGAGACCAGAAGGCCTGGGTTCTGCCCAGGGCCCCCCGGGGCCCCTAGCAACTGTGTTACGGAATAAGCTGCCTAACAAAGCTATCAGAACTCCATTATCCGGCTGTGCGTTCTCCCTCAGGGTGTTCTTTGTTTCACCGCCAGGAAAGCCTTAGGAACCAGGTAATTTACCCGAGCTGACCATCCCTGCAGATATCTGGTAAAGGACACGTGAAAATGAGCTCCAGATAGGGCTTCCCCAGGTACCCACTGAGATTACAAGTTAATGAAAGAACATCTCCAACTAAGGAGATTACTACAGGACAGTCTCTCTCTAATAGACAGTCTCTCTCTAATAGCATACCCACAATGAATAAATTCTCAAAATCCAGAAAGAACAAAACCTGCCCTTCCCTTAGTTATTCCTAAAGAAAAATGGACAAGGGCCCTATGTGCTATCTCTACATGACGTGTCATCGATCTTAGGGCACAGGGGCAATGTTTTAAATCACAGAAATAAAATCTCCCAAATTGAGGACTGCATGTACAAAAACATGTGGTGCAGAGTTATTTGTAACAAAGCAAAACACTAGAAATCATGTACATATCCAGCAATAGGGAAATGATGATGGTACATAAACGATTAGGTAACAATGATGGAATACCCTTCACTCTTCACATTGTGGTAAAACTACAAAAAGCATAAAATTTACCATTATGACCCTGTCTAAATGCACAGTTCAACAATGTTAAGTACATTCACATCGTTTTTGGTTCATCCTCATTTTTTTTATTGGAGATAGAGTCACGCTCTATCGCCAGGCTGGAGTGCAGTGGCAGGATTTTGGCACACTGCAACTTTTACCTCTCGGATGCAAGCAACTCTCCTGCCTCAGGCTCCTAGGTAGCTGGGACTACAGGTGCATGCCACCACAACCAGCTAATTTTTGTATTTTTAGTAGAGAACGGGGTTTCAATATGTTGGCCAGGATGGTCTTGATCTCGTGACCTCATGATCCGCATGCCTCGGCCTCAGCCTCCCAAAGTCCTGGGATTACAGGCGTTAGCCACCGTGCCCAACCTGGTACATTGTTTTTTATGGAGTACCATGCCCTAATTAAAAGTGAGGAAGAGGTCAGGCGCGGAGGCTCACGCCTGTAATCCCAGCACTTTGGGAAACCGAAGCTGGTGGATCACTCTGAGGTCAAGAGTTCGAGACAGCCTGGCCAACATGGTGAAACCCCATCTCTACTAAGAATACAAAATTACCCTGGCATGGTGGTGCATGCCTGTAATCCCAGCTACTTGGAAGGCTGAGGCAAGAGAATCGTTTGAACCCAGGAGGCAGAGGTTGCAGTGAGCCTAAGATCGCACCACTGCCCTCCAGCCTGGATGACAGGGAAAGTGAGGTAGAGTCATTGTAAGTACTGAAGTGAACAATCAAGATAGACCATTAAGTACAAAAATAAAATAAAAACAACCACCACCAATCAGGTCACAAAACGATACACATACTACCTTAAAATAAGCATGTTTTTATATTTAGGCATATAGATATATAAAATTTATAAATACATAAAATCCATGTAAAGGGCCAGGTGCAGTGGCTCACAGCTGTAATCTCAACACTGTGGGAGGCCAAGCCAGGAGTGTCTCTTGAGGCCAGGAGTTCGAGACCAGTCTGGCCAATGTGGTGAAACCCCATCTCTACTAAAGAAATATAGAAATTAGCAGAGCATGGTGGCACACACCTGTAGTCCCAGCTACCAAGGAGGCTGAGGCAGGGAGAAATGATTGAATCTGGGAGGCGGAGGCTGCAGTGTGCCAAGATCGTGCCACTACACACCAACCTGTATGACAGAGTAAGACTCTGTCTCAAAAAAAAATAAAGAAATAAAATAAAATTCATAGAAAGGCTCAGAAGGATACCACCCCAGATCCTGACCCCTGGATCAGCCTTTAAAAGGCTATGAAACAGAGTGAGGAAAACTGTAGTCGTATTTTGAGCTTTTACTCTCTACTTCCAACCATATTCTTTTTTTCTTTTTTTTTTTGAGACAGAGTCTCACTCTGTCACCCAGGCTGGAGTGCAGTGGTGCAATCTCAGCTCACTGCAACCTCACCTCCCGGGTTCAAGTGATTCTCCTTGCCTCAGCCACCCGAGTAGCTGGGATTATAGGCGCCCACCACAACACCTGGCTAATTTTTGTATTTTTGTAGAGATGGGGTTTCACCATTTTGGCCAGGCTGGTCTTAAACTCCTGACCTCAAGGAATCCACCCACCTCAGCCTCCCAAAAGTGCTGGAATTATAGGCATGAGCCACCTCTCCCAGCCCCGACAGTATTCTTGTAACACTAAAAAGAATTTTTTTTTCCCCAAAGGTCATCCACGTAAATGTAGGTTTGCATTTTCAAAATCTCATATGTACATGAAAGGAAGCAGGTGGAAATTTAAATGTCCTACAAACTTTGGAGGTCGTAATGTGTATCTGTAAATGATGATAATAATAAATTTCCTACAATCATCAATCCTGGCAATTCCTCTGAAGGTACTTTTGTACAAGCTCTGTTTTCCATTGGATATATATTCTTTTAACTTTAAAAAAAAATTGGCCCTTGTACTGGTAGCTTACTAATTCATCAGTGAGTTTATAGAAATACTGAAAGGCTCTAGGCTAAACCTGTCACTTTTAATAAACTTCAGGAAAATCCATGACAGCTGCTTGAAACAGGTTATTTAAATAGCTTTGCAATGAGAAAACAAGAAAAAATTTATAAATTTCTTTACTGTTTAAATACAAACTGACTTTTTTCTCTTAATGAAGCACGTTTAATGAATTTTAATATTTCAAAACTGAGAAGTTACTTATCTGTGCAAATACCAGTTACAAAGGATTCCTGGTTTAAGAGTAAAACTCAACTTTAGAAACATTCCTGTGGCATATTATAAGTTTTTTAGTAGCAGCTCTAAAAACTGTAGTTTCAAAGTATTGATTTCCTACATTAGAAGCGATATTTTGAGAATTGAAAAAGAATAACTTCAAAGTAATTTTTTTGGTCACCTAAATAAGCCTTCTACGTTTTTGTGCGTTAAGTCTGAAATCCTGCACAAAAGCTTCTGTCCCTGAAATGCTCCAAACCACCAGCAATAGTTGCTGCTCCATCTCATTTAATTTGTCAATTAAAAAAAAATCTTTTTTTGAGATGGAGTCTCACTTTGTTACCCAAGATGAAGTGCAGTGGCACAATCTTGGCTCACTACAACCTCTGCCTCCCAGGCTTAAGTGATTCTCCTGCCTCAGCCTTCCGAGTAGCTGGGATTACAGAAGCATGCCAGCACATGCAGCTAATCTTCGTATTTTTTAGTAAAGACAGGGTTTCGCCACATATTGGCCAGGCTGGTCTCGAACTCCTGACCTCAGGTGATCTGCCCACCTCGGCCTCCCAAAGCGCTGGGATTACAGGTGTTAGTCCCTGCACCGAGCCAAATTTTTTTTTTCGAGCCAAAATTTTAAAATTTAAACACTAAATTTAAAACATTAATATTTGCAAACACTTTTTGAGACTTCTAGCATCAGAAAACATGAAAGAGAAAACCAGTAGCTGAAGCTAACGTGGGCGTTTTCTGGGGATTTTACAGGTCCACCAGGCTGACCGGCTTGCTTCCTTCAACAGAGGCCTTTCTTTGAGAATTTTTACCCCCTAAAGTTTTGAAGTATTGTTCTTACTACAAAGCTTGAAGTCAGAGGCTCTCCACTGGGGTCACCTATCACCAATTATATTTAGCAATGTCCTGAGACATTGTAACTTGGGGGAGGGGGCATGCTATTGGCATACAGTGGGTAGAGGCCAAGGATGCGGCTAAACATCCTAAGACAGACAGGAAGGACAGTGCTCCCCAAAACCAAGAATTATCCAGCCCCAAATGCTAACGGCCATGAGGTTAAACAAAACTCTGCTTGGAAAAAAAACAAAAACAAAAAACTCTGCTTGGCCAGGCACAGTGGCTCAAGCCTGTAATCCCAGAATTTTGGGAGGTTGAAACAGGCGGATCACCTGAGGTAGAGAGTTCGAGACCAGCCTGACAAACACAGGGAAACCCCATCTCTACTAGAAATACAAAATTAGCTGGGTGTGGTGGCGCATGCCTGTAATCCCAGCTACTCAGGAGGCTGAGGAAGGAGAATCACTTGAACCTGGGAGGCAGAGGTTGTGGTGAGCCGATATTTCGTCAACTGCACTCCAGCCTGGGTAACAAGAGCAAAACTCCGCCTAAAAAACAAACAAACAAAAAAAACTCTGCAGGCTGGGTTCGGTGGCTCACGCTTATAATCCCAGCACTTTGGGAGGCCGAGGCGGGTGGATCACGAGGTCAAGAGATCGAGACCATCCTGGTCAACATGGTGAAACCCCGTCTCTACTAAAAATACAAAAATTAGCTGGGCGTGGTGGCTCCTGCCTGTAATCCCAGCTACTGGGGAGGGTGAGGCAGGAGAATTGCTTGAACCCAGAAGACGGAGGTTGCAGTGAGCCAAGATCATGCCATTGCACTCCAGTCTGGGTAACAACAGCAAAACTCCATCTCAAAAAATAAAAATAAAAAAACTCTGCTTTATGTGAGCAGGGCCACCTTCCCTGGATCACCCTATCCTCCTCCTACCAATACTTAATCCTAGTGGAATCATGATAAACCTGCTTGCTCTGGTCATCCATGCCAGAGCCACGTCCTAGTACAGGGAAGGTGGCAATTCCCTGTTCCAGCCAACCCTGACCCTGGCCCTTTCCCATCAATTGAGGAAGTGGACAAATAGGCTCTCTGCGCAGGTATCACAGCTGTTCTCATCCTTCAAAATGATGCCACAGGCTAATCAAGAAACAATTCTCACCAGATACCAAATTCATTTAAAACACTTTCGGAATTCTGAAACAGTCCTTTCATCTAAAAAATATGTCTGAGAGCATCCCCCACAGTGATCACTCCCAGAATGCCCACCGCCATTGATTTTAAAAATCAATTCATTTAAAAGTTCTCTTCCTGAAGTACATAGAAAACAGGGGGAAAAAAAAACCACAGAGAAAGAGAATTAAGGACATCAGTGTATCAATCGCTATGTTATCCTGAGAAGAGGAGAGATGAAACCCTGAGTCTTCCTCACAGGGCTGGCTCTCAGTTTTCATTAATCCGCCAGATACCAACAGTTTGGAAGAGTATTTGCTCAGGAATTCTCTTCCTGTTACTAAACTTTCCATCCAAGAACGGAGAAGAAGGGGTTCTACGGTCTAGGAATTTGATAAGTGCTAGATTAGATACACATTTGAGAGAGAGACAGAGAGTGCACACGCCCAAGAGCCTGATTTATTTTCTCAATGCTTCTCAGAGCTTGCCAGAGCTAACATGAACCTCCAATGTAGATCTTCAAAGTGAGGATCCAGGGCTTTAAGCTCACCCAATGCTAGAATTTTTCAGGATGAGGTATCTTTGGGACATGAAGCCAAGTTTAAGAAATTATTGTCTTTGGAGACTGGGCACGGTGACCTACACCTCTAATCACAACACTTAAAGAGGTCAAAATGGGAGGATCACTTGAGGCCAGGAGTCAGAGACCAGCCTGAGCAACAAAGCAAGATCCCTCTCTATAAAAAATAATAATAATAATTAGCCAGGAATGGTGCTGTACTCCTGGAGTCTCAGCTACTTGGGAGGCTGAGACAGGAGGTCTGCTTGAGCCTACAGGTTCAAGGCTGCAGTGAGCAGAGACCACATCACTGCACTCCAGCCTAGTCAACAGAGCAAGACCCTGCCTCTTAAAAATATATTCTCTTTAGGAATTGGTTTTAGGAAACAGGCATGCATCCTACAGTTAGCACGTGAGGGAGGTGTGCTTCCGGCCCATTTTCCTGAGAACTCTAACCCCATGCTTTTCTTTTTTTTTTGAGACAGAGTTTCACTGTTGTTACCCAGACTGGAGTGCAATGGCATGATCTCGGCTCACCGCAACCTCCGCCTTCTGGGTTCAAGCAATTCTCCTGCCTCAGCCTCCCGAGTAGCTGGGACTACAGGTGCGCACCACCATGCACAGCTAATTTTTGTATTTTGAGTAGAGACGGGGTTTCACCTTGTTGACCAGGATGGTCTCAATCTCTTGACCTCGTGATCCACCCACCTCGGCCTCCAAAAGTGCTGGGATTATAGGCGTGAGCCACCACGCCTGGCCTACCCCATGCTTTTCTAGGCAGTAGTTCCTCTGCAGACACACCTCAGCATCAACCCAAGATGACTTAAGGAAAGAACAAGTGAACAAATCTCCAAATATGGAGGGAGAGCAAGAATGAAGAAGTGTTTCTAAAGATACTCCACCTAAAGTTTCAGGCTATAGAAATGACAAAAACTTGGTCCCTAGCCTGGGCAACATGGTGAAACCCCGTCCCTACTAAAAACAGAAAAATCAGCCAGACATGGCAACGTGCATCTAATAGTCTCAGCTACTTGGGAGACTGAGGTGGGAGGATCACCTGAGCCCGGGAGGTGGAGGTTGCAGTAAGCTGAGATCACACCACTGTATCCCAGCCTGGGTGACAGAGTAAGACCTTGTCTCAAAAAACAAAAAATAAAAAATCTTGTTTAATGGTTCTAGAAGTATTTCCAAAAGGAAGCTATTTGTACTGTTAAATACACACAAGTAGGCACACATATATGTAAAGAAAGAACAATTAATAAAAGCAGACAAGATCTCTTAATTTTATAGACTTCGAGTAGCCACAGCCACATCAGAAGCAAGAAATACCTCATGGATCTTGACAATAGGAGAAATACTGGTTGACCTAGAAGCACTGGCTTCGAACCTCAAAGATACTTGAGACTGCCACCAATTAGCTATAAAAACGACACCTATATACCACAGGACACTGTAGGTGATGAAAAGCATGAGCTCTATAGTAAAACAAACTCAGATGAGCTCTGCCTTTTAGAAGTTACAAAATTCTAAGCAAGTGACTTAACTTCCATAGGTGCTAACAAGAGAGATGCCCTCAGAATTTACAACAACCACATGCAATACGATAAATAGCATCCGCAACTTACGTGCCCCTTGCAGACACACAACTCAGCAAGGTCTTTCAAGAGGTAAAACAAGCTGGCCACAGTGGCTCACACGTGTAAGGCCAAGGCAGGTGGATCACCTGAGATCAGGAATTCAAGACCAGCCTGATCAATATGGTGAAACCCCATCTCTACTAAAAATATAAAAAAATTAGCCAGGCTTGATGGTGGGCACCTGTAACCTCAGCTACTTGGGTGGCTGAGGCAGGAGAATCACTTGAGCCCGGGAGGCAGAGGATGCAATGAACTGAGATCACGCCATTGCACTCCAGCCTGGTGGACACAGCGACACTTCGTCTCAAAAAAAAAAAAAAAAAAGGCAGCAAAACAGATGCAGAACAGATTTTTCCTATCCTCAGTGACCTGAAATTAGAGCACTGTGTAACCAAAGATGTTATAGCTCCATTTGAAACTCCAACTGAAGCCAGTAATATCTTAACATTCAAGATTAGAAGAGCAGAAATTTTTTTACATTCTGAGCCATCTACATCAAAAGCAGTAAAGCCTAATCACGGTATTACATCAAGTGCTAAACTATGTGGCTTCAACTTTTCCAAAATTAACACTGACCACATAAACCAGACACGCATTTGGCCAGATATACGTCTCAGGGGCCCAAAACACACACACACATGCACGCACACACACACGCATGCATACATGCACACACGCCTTTGAGAGGGCTCAAATATACATCTATATACCCATGAAAGACTCTGAACATTAGGTTTGAACAATTCCACCAATCAGCCAAATTTCCTACTTTCAGTGTCTCACCAATACATTATTCAGACAACCAGCATTTGCTTTGCGTTTACGGAGCTAATACTTGCATTTATGGAGCTAAAACTGCAAGCTAGACCTACTGTTTTTGTAATTTCTGAGTAAACAGAAAAAGATTCACTTTCCACACTCAAAAGAGCTCATCCACTCTGGCAATTGTACTAAAGAACGGTACAGGTTGTAGACTTCAGGGTCAGAAAGACCCAAGTACAAATGTCAACTCCGACTCAGCCGTGGCGTATCCATTAACCTCTCTGAGCCTCAAGTTCCTCAGGAATAAAGTGGGGTGATAAGATGACCCACCTTTTAGTGCTGCTGTGAGACTTAACGACTTAGAACTTGAAAATGGCTCCAAATAAACCGTTTCCTTGGCTACATTTTACCAAGGTGACCAAGTCACCCGTTAGGCTCATCTTCATTGCAACTCTTGCTTTTCATCATTTCTTAGCGAAAAAGAGGTCTATCAAGCCGGACAGCTGTGCTCAGTGGCCTCGGCACACATTTTCTCCCTGCCAGCTAAGCGTTGCCATCCTTCCCTCTCTGATCATCTTTCTTTTTTTGTCCAACTACATCCCTCTCCTTTTTCACCAAAACATTTCTTTTTCAGAACCTCTGTTTGGATCTAATCCTTCCCTTTTTTGTATTCATCCTGCCCCTGTCCCTAGAATCTAAGTAAGCATGTCAGAAAACAGTGTTACAAGTTAAGGACACGGGGCCGGGCGCAGTGGCTCACGCCTGTAATCCCAGCACTTTGGGAGGCCGAGGCGGGTGGATCACGAGGTCAAGAGATCGAGACCATCCTGGTCAACATGGTGAAACCCCGTCTCTACTAAAAATACAAAAATTAGCTGGCCATGGTGGCACGTGCCTGTAATCCCAGCTACTCAGGAGGCTGAGGCAGGAGAATTGCCTGAACCCAGGAGGCGGAGGTTGCAGTGAGCCGAGATCGCGCCATTGCACTCCAGCCTGGGTAACAAGAGTGAAACTCCTGTCTCAAAAAAAAAACCAAGTTACGGACACAAATCCAATTTACTTACTGGTAGGTTCTGTTCTCATAACAATGAATTAAGGCAAAGCTACAAACTACACCCCCAAAACAGTACAGTCAAGTAACGACTCTGTGCTCAAGGCTGTAAGAAGAAAAGACAAAAGATGGAATGAACTAAGGAAAATCCATCCATACCACTAAAAACAACAAAAAGGTAGCCACTACTGGCATTGCCTTTTTGTTGCCAGCTTGTTAAACTTACCTAGTGAACATCCATAGCTCATTTCTCATTGACTTTACTCATTCACTTAATCGTTTTGCCAATGTCTGAACAAAGACTTCTTTTTTTTTTTTTTTTTTTTGAGGCGGAGTTTCGCTCTTGTTACCCAGGCTGGAGTGCAATGGCGCGATCTCGGCTCACCGCAACCTCTGCCTCCTGGGTTCAGGCAATTCTCCTGCTTCAGCCTCCCGAGTAGCTGGGATTACAGGCACGCACCACCATGCCCAGCTAATTTTTGTATCTTTAGTAGAGACGGGGTTTCACCAT
>JAPYYA010002880.1:0-13479 GCA_028533165.1 Leontopithecus rosalia
ACCAACATAAAGAAGAATTTACATCTATGAATGGATAAGACAGCCAGTTAAGAACAAATGGCAGTAACTCTAAATTTAAACTGAGTAAATCCCCCATTCAAAAGACACAGCCAAAACCCAACAGCATGTTACATCCAGACCTGTTTCACATGCAAGGATACACAAAGACTCAAAACAAAGGGATGGAGAAAGATTTAGCAACCATAGGGAAAGCAAAAATAAATAAATAAAAAGCAGGAGATGCAACTCTAGTATTGGGTAAAATAGATTTTAAAGCAACAAAGATACAGTGGTAAAAGGATTAATGCAGCAACAAGAGCTAACGATCCTAACACCCAGATACATAGAGACTTAGATTCAATGAAACAGAAAATTAATAAGGGTATCAAGGACTCGAACTCAGATCAGGAACAAGTAAACTTAATATATATTTATAGAGCTCTCCACTTCAAATATACAAAATATACATTCTTGTCAATACCACATCACACCTACTCATAGGTTTAAATGAAACATTGATTGGTCATTATTAATACCCTTTTTTTTTTTCAGAATAAAGCAATATTTTCGTTCACCCTCCCTCTTTCTCTTCCTCTTTCTTCCTCTCCTTTACTCATTTTTTTTCTTTCTTTCCCTCTCTCAAAAAGATATTCTAGATATGGGAATATATAAATATATGAAAATATCTGACACTAGTAAAAGTAAGAATTTCTTAATATATAAAACTTTACTACCTATAGGAAAAGAAACAGACTGGACTACAATGAAATTAAGAACTGGCCAAGAAAACATATCATTAAGAAAATAAAAGGGCAAGCCACAAACGGGGAAAAGACAACTGCAAACTATAAAAATTACAAAGCATTTGTATCATTTGAGTATATAAAGTAACTCTTACAGATCAATAAAATAAATAACCCAATAGAAAAATAGGAAAGAGATATGAACCTATGTTTGACAAAGGAGAAAACTCAGAAGACCAAAACATATTTTAAAAGATGGTAACCTCATTCATAGTCAGAAAAATGAAAATTAAGACCTCAATGTGACATCATTTACACTAACTGAATTTGCAAAAATTAGACAGTGTAGCAATATCAAGTGCTGAATAAACAGGCTTTGTAAAATTGTATTACCATTTTGGAAAATAATTTTCTTATAAAGTTCACATTCTCCATGATCTAGAAATTTCACTCCTAGGTATTTCACTCCTTTGAGAAACTTGCATTTAATATCAAAAGATTATACATGACCCAAATGTCCAATGACAGGAGAATAAATGCATAAATTGCAGCATATATTTACAACACAATATTTTGCAGCAGTGGAAAAAAGGCATTAAAGCTACATGCAACAAAACGGAAGACAGCACTAAATCAGTCTCTGTTATAAATTTTTTTGTTATATATTTTGTTAGATATTGTTTTCCCTATGAATTTCCCACAATCTAAATGATACTTTCTCCAGATATAAACTTTCATTTGTCAACAAGAAGTACAGAGAGGGTCTTGGCCATTATTAACAGTGATGAAGGGGATAGACTAAACTAATCCTGCCCTCTCCATGCTCCCCAATCCTGACCTACTCACCCTCTACCACAGCCCCTATGCTGCTGCCTGGGAAGAGTACTGGATTCTTTCAGAAAGATTATGGTCAAGAGCAGGTGAAACTAGAGGAAAAGAGAATGATAATGAAGAAAAATATAGAGAGGAGGTGGAATGCTTTGGGCTGAAATTAAAGTGCAGTAAATGTAGGGTACATATGGCTCATAATCATTCTCTCTTTGAGCTAACTTTGTATTTTTTGTTTCAATTACGATGATTTTATAATGTAAACTACTTCTATTATTTAAAATCCACATTTTGTAAATGCTACACTTCTAAGAAGTCACCTAATGAATATTACCTGAGTGGATACCTAAAACATACCAATACATCAGCTACATTTTTCTAACCTTAACTTGGACTAGCAATGCAACTTAATAATTAATCTAAAAAGAGAATTTTTCTAGTAATACTGCAAACTTCAAAGTATATAATTACATGAATTCAATAAATACATAATCTTTTTTGGCCTGAGTGGTCTGCAAAATATAAAATCTAAAATACTTATATTAATCCATTAAAAACACAGTAGTTATATTCTGTCTTTCCCACTTACCTAGCCACAATCTCAAGTTGACTCACAAGTGCCTACAAATAAAAATCATCCTTACTAGAAAATGCATTACTAACAAAAGTCTAACAAAAGGGAAAAAAAAAAGAAAAACAATTTATACTTCTGACCTTGAAGGAGTGAATAATCTCTTAGATAAGACTAACTAGGCTTTGGTAAAATATTCACAAAGCAGTTCAAAGAACTACTATACATATTATAAATGAAATATCTTACAAATTATAACAATAATCAATAAATATTATTCACTTGACTAAGAAAACTCAGAAGATTAAAGCATTTCTGTTTTTGCATAGAGGTCAGTATGTGAAACAATAAGTAGGAGGAATGTCTATAGTAAGATCATCATGACTCTTACTGAATCTCACACTATAACCAGGCAAGTATCATCTTAAAATTTGTTGTGCATGGTGACTGGCATGTTCTGGCTATGTGGTGGGACTCAAAAATAGGGTACTTTAATTGCTAGAGATTGAGCCAGCCTTTTGATATGGTTTGGCTCTGTGTCCCCACCAAAATCTCATCTCAAATTGTAATCCCCATATGTTAAAGGAGGGACTTAGTGGGAGGTGACTGAATCATGGGGGCAGTTTCCCTCATGTTTTTCTCATGATAGTGAGTTCACACGAGATCTGATGGTATAAAAGTGTTTGGCAGTTCCCCCATTGCTCCCACTGTCTCTCCTGCTGCCATGTAAGATGTGCCTTGCTTCCTTCTCCCCTTCTGCCATGACTGTACATTTCCTGAGGGCCTCCCCAGCCATGAGAAACTGTGAGTCAATTAAATAAACCTCATTAAAAAATAAATTATCCAGTCCAGGAAGTTCTCTGTAGCAGTGTGAAAATGGACTAACACACCTTTATTAACATACTTAGTAAAATATTTTCACAAGCTCCTAGGAAGCTGACATCTCACAGGCAGGAATCAACAACACGGCAAGCTGGCAAGACCTTAAACTCATCACTGTACCTTAGGAGGGCAACAGAAATACCAGCCTGGGCTTCTGGAAAAACCGAGCTCTTAAGTTTGACATCAGTAGATTATATATTTGAATCAAACTACTTTAGCTATTCCCCAAATCACCTTTACTAAGCTGCACTTTTAATGTTTGCCCAATGGCTTGTATCAACAAGCCAGGTAAAAATCACTACTGCATCTGCTATAGGTGTTGATGCTCTAAAAATACACATTCACTGTACCTAGTATAAAGTCCCATACCACAGGAAAGTTCTTTGAAAATTTTCAAAGAAACTTTGATTTGCTAGAGGAGTAAGTATGCTTTTGTTTTTTTTAAATATATAATGAAACTATTTTATGCCCTGCTTTATTTTTGGCTTCCACGAAGCTCAGAATCAAATTTTATGTTTGACTGCTGTCATTTTATCTAGTTTGAATATGGTACTTCTATTTATATTTCCCCAATACTGATTGTCTATTTGTATAATTACTTTAGTACATATGGACTTGTTATAAGCTGACTCAAATACTTTATGAAATAGGCATGGAATAAATAAATGATGCCTAATAGAGCATTTTATTTAATCATCCCAGGTCTATGAACAGAATGATTCCTATCATTTTAGAAGAGATCCAAGAGAAAGAGGTGATATATAAAACATGTAGAAAATAACCAAATGATAAGACCCTGTATTAGTCCATTTTCATGCTGCTTTAAAGAACTGCCCAAGACTGAGTAATTTATAAAGAAAGAGGTTTAATTGACTCACAGTTCAGCATGGCTGGGGAGGCCTCAGGAAACTTATAATCACGTCAGAAGGGGAAAGGGAAGCAAGGCACCTTCTTTACAGGGTGGCACGAAGGAGAAGTATGTGAGATCACAGGAAAAACTACCATAAAACCATTGGATTTTGTGAGAATTCATTCACTATCACAACAGCAGCATAGGGGAAACTGCCCATAAGCCAATCACTTCCCACCAGGTTTCTCCCTTAACACCTGAGGATTACAAATCAAAATGAGATTTGGCTGGGGACACAAAGCTAAACTATATCAGACCCCAGCTCATACCTGTAATCCTAGTACTTTGGAAGGCCAAGGCAGGGAGATCACTTGAGGTCAGGAGTTTGAGACACAGTCTGGCCAACATGGTGAAACCCTGTCTCTACTGAAAATACAAAAATTAGCTGGATGTGGTGGCGCATGCCTGTGATCCCAGCTACCCAGGAGGCTGAGGCAGGAGAATCACTGGAACCCAGAAGGCGGAGGCTGCAGCGTACTCCAGCCTGGGGAACAGAGCAAGACTTTATCTCAAAAAAAACACAAACAAAAACAACCATCATTGTATAGTCTGAGTATATGAAGGAATTCAGGAAATGAAAAGAAAAAAATTTTTTTAGAGATACAGTGCATTCATAACAACATATGAATTCAAAAAGAATTTTCTAATAAAACTTCATGATCAAAATAAATGCAACACATGACATTAATTTTTGAATTAGCAAAATAAAACCCTTCATCAATCAGTGTACATTTAAAAAATGCAAAATCCTTTATCTCGAGACTAATTTTCTGCAAGAATATAGAAGTCTTTTATGAGAGAAAGGTTACTTAATAATATTTTGCAAGAAAAAGTACCTTTTCTTAAACATGGATATCGGAATAATTTTATAATTCCATAGTCATCAGCTGTAACTAAAACTTGGCCAATATAATTTCCATCTACTGAATTTATATCGTTGATATCTGAATACTTGGGCCAAATTCCATTTACTTCAAGGCCTGAAACACATGTCCATGAAGCCCAATGAACACCTTTTATTTCTTCTGTACTTGTCACCTCTTTTCCTCCTAAAAATAAATCAGAGTCTTAATTTAAGAAGTTATTTCATTTGATTTTCTCCAGCCTAAACTGTACTGATAACATAGTAAATTCTAAAATTTAAAGTATCTTCCCACCCCACTTAGAGGAAAATACATAAAGGTAGGTAAGTTTGGGTTAAGAGAAAAGAAAACCAAATGCAAGGATTTTTTTTTTAGAGCTACTACTAAAATTACACTGATTCAGAGACACACATTGCCTTGAATGATTAGCTTAGCAAGTTCATTTATATGGAGAAAAAAAACTGAATCCTATTTAAAAAATGATACGGATTAGTGATAACAGGGTAAGTTATTTTAAAAAGGTAAAAACTATGAGAAAGTGGCAAGTCAGATATTAAAAAAGAAGCCTAAGATACATAGTCGAGAAAAAAGAGAGAACTGGAAAACACCAAGAAGAAAGGATGAGTGTGGGGCAATATATTCACATTAGGTAAGAAGACTTTAGGACCCAGTAAATCTTCATTACATATAGACTGCTAATGAAAAACTTTTGGGGAGATGCATTAATTGAATTATGCAGCCCATTTTATATAATAAGTTCTTGGAAGATAGTGATACATTCACTAAGCACCACAATAAATAAAGTATTATGCGGTGGCCAGGTGCAGTGGTTCACACCGTAGTCCCAGCACTTTGGGAGGCTGAGACAGGCAGATCACTGAAAGTCAGCAGTTAGAGACCAGACTGGCCAACATGGTGAAACGCTGTCTCTACTAAAAATATAAAAATTAGCTGGGCATGGTGTTGGGCACCTGTAATCTCAGCTACTCAGGAGGCTGAGGCAGGAGAATCACTTGAACCTTAGAGGCAGAGGCTGCATGAGCCTAGCCGTGCCACTACACTCCAGCCTGGGTGACAGAGAAAAACTGTCTCAAAAAAAATAAAATAAAAATAAAATTACTAAGAGGTAATATTTTGATGCTCACTTGCTAATTTATTTACCTATTTGTTTAGTTAGAATCACTGTCTTCCTTTTCCACCGAGGCTGGCGTGGCATGATCTTGGCTCCCTGCAGCCTTGAACTCCCAGTTCCAATGATCCTCCCACTGCAGGTGCAGGTCATGACAGCCTGCTCTTTTTTTTTTCTTTTTGGTAGACATGTGGTCTCAACATGTTGCCCTGGCTGTTCTCAATCTCCTGGGCTCACAAGATCCTCCCACTTTAACCTCCCAAAGTGTTGGGATTACAGGCATGAGCCACTGAACACAGCCTATTCCTCTTTTAAAATCTTTGAAACTCTGTTTTTCAAAGTTAGTTTGTTAGTTATATTATTAATATTTGCAAAGTTTATTTTTTTTTTTGAGACAGGCTCTTGCTCTGTCACGTAGGCTGGAATGCAAGTGGCAACATAATGGCTCACTGCAGC
Source organism: Leontopithecus rosalia (assembly GCA_028533165.1). NCBI lineage: Eukaryota > Metazoa > Chordata > Mammalia > Primates > Cebidae > Leontopithecus > Leontopithecus rosalia. The sequence goes on from JAPYYA010002880.1 coordinate 6,383, forward strand.
ATCATCCTCCCAGGCTCAAGTGACCCTCCTATCCCAACCTCTTGAATAACTAGGACTACAGGTGCATACCACCACACCCAGCTAGTTTTTGTATTTTTTGGCAAAGATGGTATTTTTTCATGTTTCCCAGGCTGGTCTGAAACTCTTAGGCTCAAGCTGTCAGTCCACTGTGGACTCCCAAAGTGTTGGGATTACAGGCGTGAGCCACCATGCCCAGCCTGCAAAGTTTGAGATAATCACAAAAAACAAATAATTTATTGGTCTCACATTTCCAGTAATTGCAGTCACTTAATTAGTTCTACCCACAAAAGTGGCATTTTGACTCTCTAAGATACAGTAGTACTTTACCATACACTATGCTCATGGTATGGAATTCAATAAAAAGTGAAACTGTTTTAGATCCTCCAGGCAAAAGAGTTTTAAGAACCAAAGGATTTAGAGTAGCAGTTGCCAGGGACTGGGAGAGGCAGAGGACAGTGGGGGCTGGGTGGGGGTAGATATAAAGAGATATAAGCTTCGGTTATATAGGATGAATAAAGTCAGAAGATCGAATGTACAGCATGTTGACTATGGTTAGTCATACTGTTACTGTATGATACACCTGAAATTTGCTAAGAGAGTGGAACTTAAATGTTCTCAGCATGCACACATACAAAATGGTAACTATGTGAAGTGACAGAAACATCATTTAGCTTGATTGTGGAAATCATTTCACAGTGTATATATCAAAACATTACATTGTGTATTTTCAGTATATACAATTTTTAATGTCAATTATACCTCAATAAAGTTGAAGGGAAAAAAACAAAAGAATTTCAATAAAATAAAGTAGGCTTACAGAAAAGTCTACAATGCTTCAAATATTAGCTCAGATCTTCTTTGATTTCCTATGATCAAACGTAACTTACACTCTTTTTCTAGTAAAAGTCTAAAATATTGTATAGGCACTACAAATCTGCAATTTGCTAGAAATTGTTACCTGGCATTCTATAAAAAAGTCTTTTCCCATTTCCATCATTTGTCTGTAAATATCTACTGTCTGAGGACCAGTCCAGATGAGTGATGAAACTAAGGGATCCCAAACACTCGCCGACTTTTTTATAACGCTGAGCAACTCCATAAATATCAACTGAGCTGTCATTGCATCCAACAGCAAGGTAAGTTCCATCTGGTGAATATTTTAACTCATGAATTGCCTCCTTCCTATCTTTAATATGTACAACTTCCGTCATATCTCTGTTAAAAAGAAAAAATGAGACTGTATGAACAGAAGTCACAACAGAATTAATTCAGTTTCAAACATGTCTAAAATGACTGTGAAGCTGTATCAAATGCTTATAAACTATAAAATAAACATAAATAACACAAGTAGTATTAGTTCAGGAACAACACGTTGCTGAACATATGCCAGAAGTACATGAAAATGCTGAATTTCAGTTTCTAAATTACTTTAAGTAGTTTAGAGATCCATACTAAATTTCTGGAATTAATAAAGAATAAAGAAAGTAACAGATTTTTATGCTAAAAGAAGTTCTTTATGGAGTTTATGAAAAATGTTTATTTTAAACACTATATTTTTCAAACAATTTTTTGTAAGGAGCTAAATGTGCAAAATTACATTCAGAAAATAAGAAAGAATGAATTCATCTATACTACTTCAGTAATACATTTAAATATATATCTTTATATAGCTACCACTAGTCATTTTTATTTCAACCTCTTTGACTTTTTTTTTTTCTTGAGGCAGAGTCTTGCTGTGTTGCCCAGGCTGGAGTGCAGTGGCACAATCTTGGCTCAGTGCAATCTCAGCCTCCCACGTTCTACCTCATGCCTCAGCCCCGAGTAGCTGGGATTACAGGTATGTGCCACCATGCCTGGCTAACTTTTTTGACCTTTTAAAATAGAACACACATTCCTCCCTTAGGGACCATGTTGACCAGTGAAGTGGAACTTTTTTTCAATGATGACTTCTTATTGAGTATCCAAAAAAATACAGATATTAGTAACAGCCAAAAAATGGATAAATAAGTAGTAAAACACTGCTGAGTTTCCGAAGTTGTGAAATTTGTGGGCGGGAGGAAGAGAAGCAGAGGGAAGGAGAAAAAGTAGGAAGAAGTTAAAATTCTTATTTCTAGTCAGTGTCAGAGACTTTTCTTCACATAAATTTTGCCTTCATTGACTTCTGTTACATGTGAGAGAATTAATCTTCAGTTGTATTTGAGTTACTATACAGCTGTGGGCCTGTTATAGTACTTAGTGATTACCCTTACCAATGTAGTGTTAGAAATAAAAATAGAAAAAGGAGCCCTAAGATAAATCAATGATTGTATTATTTGAAGCTTCTGTACTTTTAAGTTTCCCTAGTCAACATCACTTTTGCCTCTGCCTCTGCATTTCCCAGTTACTCCTTCAAGTTAACGTTAAATCCACATACTTTATTGCCCTTTGCTCCATATCCATCCATCCATCCATCCCTCTTCCCTAGATGGAACAAGATTTTAAAGAAAAGTCTAAGGCACTATTTGGCAGCTTTTACTTTTTATGCCTCCTTTATTTAAAATTTTATAATCTTCTTCATGACCTTTATTAAAATACTTCTGGAAAATTATTCTGAAGTACTCTAGTATTTTTTACAGCATTTTTTTTCTAGAGACTTAATTGCTCCCAATTAATAAGGGAAGAATGGCTTATGTCCAAGATAACATGGACATAAGCCATTCTTCCCTTATTAATTGGGAGCACTTTCTGTTAACATGCCCCCTGCCCATCAACACACACACACACACACACACACACACACACACACACACACAGAGAGAGAGAGAGAGAGAGAGAGAACAGAGTAGTTGACTGTTTTTATAATATGAATAATATTGCTACATCTATATTATGAATTATATGACTACTCTCACATGAAGAGTTTCTCTGACAAATTTAAGGAAAGATGACAACTATTAGATGAAAATTTGTTAATTTATTTAAAACATTCTGAATTAAGTCTTCTAGGAGACTAATATATGATCACTATGATTTTTTTTTTAAGAAGTAGAACGAGGCAAAAGCCTGGGAATCCTCATACATGAACAGTTCATAACATATCACAAAGGTATAGAGCTGATCATAGCTACAATAGAAGAATAATTTCTAGCTGAGGGATTCTGAAGAGACATATCAAAGGAAGTGGAGTAGATAGCTATGATGTCTACATTTTATTCTGAGGAACGAATGAGATTTAGATCAGCAGAAGACAGGAACTGGAGGTAAAGGACCCATATTTCAGCAGAGACAACAGTATGTGAAAGAGTTGATGGCAAGAGAAAGTATTCAAGTTCAGCTTGTGACGTACACTGTAGTTAAATGGACATAAGCAAGGGGGCTTTGGGTATGAACTCAGTCTGTTGAGAGACGTTGGGGGAAAATCATGAAGGGGGTACCTCACATGTCTTGTTAAGATTTTCGGCCTTAATTGGTGAGGTTAAGCTAGGATAAGACTTACCAGTCACACCACTAATTTGGTTCAAAGGTAAAAAACAAATTAAAGGAGCATAGTAATAGGATCAAGACCAATTACAAGGTTACTGCAGATGATGGTTTCTCAGACTTCAGAAAAAAGTGAGCTTCTTTAAAATACAATGTAGTATTATATTCCATACTATGACAGGATGTAATACATACTACAGGTTAAAAATATAATTCTAATCTTATTCACAAACCTCAATTAACATCTTCCTAGAAAATTCATTAGGAAAGCAAAATCAACAGGATATGGTGGTGCTGGATTACAGAGAGTTGGTTCAGGAGAAAGAGGTATTGAGGATAATGCCTAGGTTTTTGGCTTGCCCAGGAATATGGACAATGGAGCCTTTCATTAGGCCCTCTATGCATATAAACTAGAAAATCTAAAGGAAATGGGTAAATTCCTGGACACATACACCCTCCAAAGACTGAACCAGAAGAAGTTGAATCCCTCAATAGACCAATAACAAGTTCTAAAATTGAGACAGTAATAAATAGCCTACCAACAAAAGAAAGCTCAGGACCAGATGAATTTACAGCTGAATTCTACTAGAAACACAAAGGGGAGCAGATACCCTTTCTTCTGAAAGTATTCTAACAATTGAAAAGAAGAGACTCCTCCCTAACTCATTTTATGAGCCCAACATCATCTTGATACCAAAACCTGGCAGAGAGGCAACAAAAAATTTCAGACCAGTATCCCTGATAAATAGCAATACAAAAATCCTCAATAAAATATTGGCAAACTGAATCCGGCAGCACATTGAAAAGCTTATCCACCATGATCAAGTGGGCTTCATCCCAGAGATGCAAGACTGGATCAACAAATGCAAATTAGTAAACAATAATTCATCACATAAACAGATCTAAAGACAAAGACCATATGATCATCTCAATAAATGCAGAAATGGCCTTGGATAAAATTCAGCATCCCTTCATGTTAAAAACTCTCAGTGAACGAGGTATTGAAGGAACATACCTCAAAATAATAAGCTGTTTATGACAAACCCACAGCCAATATCATAGTGAACGTGCAAAAGCTGGAAACATTCCCCTTGAAAACTGGCAGAAGACAAGGATGTCCTCTCACCACTCCTATTCAACACAGTATTGAAGCTCTGGCCAGGAACATCAGGCAAGATAAAGAAATAAAGAATATTTGAATAGGCAGAGAGGAATTCAGATTGTCTTTGTTTGCAGATGACATGATTGTATATCTAGAAAACTCCATTGTCTCAGACCAAAAGCTTCTTAAGCTGATAAGCAACTTCAGCAAAATCTCAGGATACAAAATCAATGTGTAAAAGTCACAACCATTCCTATACACCAACAACAGGCAAGGAGAGAGCCAATCATGGATGAATTCCCATTCACAATTGCTACAAAGAGAATAAAATACCTAGGAATACAGCTAATAAGGGAACTGAAGGATCTCTTTAAAGAGAACTACAAATCACTGCTCAAGGAAATAAAAGAGGACACAAAGAAACAAAAATATTCCATGCTCCTGGATAGGAAGAATCAATATTGTGAAAATGGCCATGCTGCCCAAAGTAATTTATAGAATCAGTACTATTCCCATTAAACTACCACTGACATTCTTCAAAGAACTGGAAAAAGAAAAACTACTGAAGAATTCATATAGAACCAAAAAAAGAGCCCATATAGCCTAAACAAAAAGAACAAGGCTAGAGGGATCACGCTACTGGACCTCAAACTATACTACAAGGCTACTGTAACCAAAACAGCATGGTACTGGTATAAAACAGATACATAAACCAATGGAACAGAATAGAGAACTCAGAAATAAGACCACACATCTACAACCACCTGATCTTCAACAAACCTGACAAAAAGAAGCAATGGGGAAAGGATCTCCTATTCAATAAATAGTGGTGGGAAAACTGGCTAGCCATATGCAGAAAACTGAAACTGGACCCCTTAAGCTAGGATAAGAGGATAATGGCTAGCCTTATACAAAGGCTTACATGTTCCTTACATGTTATACAAAAATTAACTCAAGATGGATTAAACACTTAACACCCAAAATTATAAAAGCCCTAGAAGAAAATCTAGGCAATACCATTCAGGACATAGGCATGAGCAAAGATTTCATGATGAAATCACTAAAAGCAAACGGCAACAAAAGTGAAAATTAACAAATGGGATCTAATTAAACTAAAGAGCTTCTGTGCAATAAAAGAAACTATCATGAGGGTGAAGAGGCAACCTAAAAAGTGGGAAAAAATTTTTGCTTTGCAATCTACCCATCTGACAGAGGTCTAATATCCAGAATCAACAAGGAACTTAAATTTACAAGAAAAAAACAACCCAATTAAAAAGTGGGCAAAGGACATGAGCAGACACTTCTCAAAAGATGACATTTATGTGGCCAACAAACATATGAAAAAAAGCTCAACATCACTGATCATTAGAGAAATGCAAATCAAAACCACATTGAGATACCATCTCATGTCAGTCAGAACGACAATTACTAAAAAGCCAGGAAACAACAGATGCTGGTGAGGAACACTTTTACACTGTTGGTGGGAATGTGAATTAGTTCAACCACTGTGGAAGATGGTGTGGCAATTCCTCAAAGATCTAGAACCAGAAACACCATTTGTCCTAGCAATCCCATTACTGGGTATATACACAAAGAAATATAAATCATTCTATTACGAAGATACATGCATGTGTAATGTTCATTGCAGCATTACTCTCAATAACAAAGACATGGAATCAACTCAAATGCCCATCAATGATAGACTAGATAAAGAAAATGAGGTACATATACAGCATGGAATACCATGCAGCCATAAAAAGAAATGAGATCATGTCCTTTGCCAGGACATGGATGGAGCAGGAAGCCATTATTCTTAGCAAACTAATGCAGGAAAAAAAAAAAAAACACCAAACATCCCATGTTCTCACTTATAAGTGGGAGCTAACAATGAGAACATATGGGCATAGGGAGAGAAACAACACACACTGAGGCCTTTCAGAGGTGGCGAAAGGGGAGGGAGAGCATTAGGAAAAACAGCTAATGCATTAGGAAAAACATCCAATACTGGAACACTAAGCTTGTGGGAGTTATTTATATTCTACTGCTCAAGCCCAACGCCAAGGTCTGATTTTTCATAAAAAAATTTTGCAATCTCCGGCATAAATGGGTTAATAACTAGGTGATGGGTTGACAGGTGCAGCAAACCACCATGGCACATGTTCACTTATGTAACAAACCTACACATTCTGCATATGTACCTTGGAACTTGAAAAAACATTAAAATGAAAAAATACCTTCATAAGAGCTAAGAAAACCAGGTGAGAGATGACACAATCTGCCTGTAACACAGCAATAAGAAAAGACATATTGGAAGAAGGAGGGAAGGACAGTTGTTTTTTTCTTCTTTTTGAGAGAGGGAAAGAAAGAAAAGAAAATGAGTAAAGGAGAGGAAGAAAGGAAGAGAGAGAGGGAGGGTGAACGAAAATATTGCTTTATTCTGAAAAAAAATGGGTAATAATGACCAATCAATGTTTCATTTAAACCTATGAGTAGATGTGATGTGGTATTGACAAGA
>JAPYYA010002881.1:0-13479 GCA_028533165.1 Leontopithecus rosalia
CCTATTGTCTCAGCCCAAAAACTCCTGAAACTGATAAGCAACTTCAGCAAAGTCTCAGGATACAAAATCAATGTGCAAAAATCGCAAGCATTTCTATACACTAATAACAGACTGAAAGAGAGCCAAATCAAGAATGAACTGCCATTCACAATTGCTACAAAGAGAATAAAATACCTAGGAATACAACTTACAAGAAATGTAAGGGACTTCTTCAAGGAAAACTACAAACCAGTGCTCAATGAAATAAGAGAGGACACTAACAGATGGAGAAACATTCCATGTTCATGGTTAGGAAGAATCAATATCGTGAAAATGGCTATACTGCCCAAAGTAATTTACAGAATCAATGCTATCCCCATGAAGCTACCATTGACTTTCTTCACAGAACTGGAAAAAACCCACCCAAATCTTATCTTGAATTATAATCCCCATAATGCCTACGTGTCAAGGGAGAGACCAGGTGGCACTAATTAGATCATGGGGGCTGTTTCCTCCATGCTGTTCTCATGTTAGTGAGTGAGTTCTCACAAGATCTGATGGTTTTATAAGGGGCTCTTCCCATTTTGCTCCTCACTCTCCTCTCTCCTATCACCATGTGAAGAAGGTCCTTGCTTCTCCTTCACCTTCGGCCCTGATTGTAAGTTTCCTGAGGCCTCCCTACCCATGTTGAACTCTGACTCAATTAAGTGTCTCTTGGGAAGTTCTTTATAGCCATGTGCAAATGGACTAATCCACAGTGGGACATAGTAATAAATCCAGGTTCTTAATATAATTTGTGTTTTTGAATAGTGGGTAATAAAAACATTTTGTAGGTAGAGTTAGAGTCATTTGAACCAAATCCTTTCACATGATTTGAGAATATCATACTGAAAAACTTTAGAAAATAGAACAATACCTCGGGGATAATACTTTTCACTGTAGGAGATCTTATACTTACAGTCATGCTATGAAGAAGACAGACTATTATTTCATAATTCAGTTGACCATCATCACTCTTAGAACCCCATCATTCCTATCTAATCAATATTCATGTTATGTCAATTTAACCCTCCACTATTGTCAGAATTCATTAATCTCATCCACTTAAAATCCATATGAAGATTCTATTTGTTATCCATTTCTCTATTCTGTAATGTATCTTATATAATGCCACAAGAATAATCCATTAGAGTGAGGGGAAATTATATGCACATAGAGGAAAATTTTTTGATAAATATCCTTGAGTCATCAAGAATGAGTGAGATTTAGTGACCCCAAGAAGTCACTGGCCTGGATCTGTAAGTATCTGACTAATGCTCAATATATCTCAGAAATGCAGGTTAAAACATATTTATAATATGTAGACTGTACCTGTTGTGACAATGAGTTCCTTCATAATGATACTTTACTTATTTTATTCATTAATAATGTTATGGACGTATTTAAATAGTAATTGCTAAAGTTAGCATTTATTCAGGATGCATTTTTATAATCTTCAAAACACACTGGTAATGCATATAATTATTTTTACTTCAACTTTAAAGAGAGGAAAATTGAGGCTTAGAAATGCTGAGAGTGTTGGAACCATGTCAATAACTAGACAATATTAGAAGTGAAATGCAAATTCTTATTATTTGGCTGCAAAGCCTTTTAAGATACTATGCTAAATCTTATTTAAAGGCCCTCTTCACTCCCTTCACACATGCTAGATAAACTAGAAATATAAGATTACAGAATATTTAATCTACCAGTGACCTCAGAAACCTGCTCAAATTAAATAACTTATTAAAATCTATATAGCTAATTGGTGGCTAGGTCAAACCTCTTTTCTTTCCAATGCCACATAATGTTAAACAGGCAAGATAATTGAAAAATAAAGAAAATGTAAAATTTGTCACACATTTTAGATTTTCCATTGTTCATTGTCATAATAGAGGTTACTTATCTTTCTGTGTTTGGACAAGGATGTTATTAGCTACCAATAATCATAAAATTAATTCATATTTATTTAAAAATATAATTATATAATATTTGAATATATATTTACTAGTTTTCTGGTACAGTTTGAGATTTCTCACTTGAGTATGCATTCTTTTAAAGGTGCTTAGCAATATTTTTCTTGCATCAATACAGGTTAAAATTTCGAGTTTGAGTTTTCTTAAAATGAAGCCAGATTTTAAAGAATTGGTACAAAACATTCTGATTGTATATTACCTCTATAGATTTATTATATTATCCCCCATCTCCTGCATGTGTTAAGAAAATGTACTCCATATTTGAAAATAAGTGAGAAGTACATGTTCTTCAAATTTCATAACGAGACACCCTACCCAAATAGTAGTTAATTTTTAGGAGAACATACATTGACATTTCTGTTTGTAATTTGATTAGAATTTTTGTTGAACTGAACTGGGTCCACTTGCACCACTTAGTAAGACCAGATATCCACACTGAGTTTTGCAGCAGAAGAAAGTGAGGAGGTATTTATTTGCAGGGCACCAAGCAAAGGGGCTCAGGCAGCTAATACTTACATTTCAACTTTTTCCATGTCTTGTAGATACATTGGTTTTAACCTAAAAGGGTAGGAGATCCTGAAGCAGGAGTGGTTTCTAGGGTGTGACTTCCTCCAGGTCCCTCAGGAAGAAATTTAGAACAAACAATGGTGGTCAAAGTTCAACCCTTAGTTCTCCTTTATCTTAGGTCTAGGTGCCAGAGGATCCCTTTAGTGGGAGTCCAGGTTTCTGTAAAACAACTCAACATATGATAAGATGGTATTGGTAGTTTCTGAAGTGGAACCAACCATTTCAAAATTCTAGCTTCTCTGGCTATTGTTTTAAGTCACCATTACCTTATTGCTTATCACGTTACTTATTTCTCAGGTCTAGCTAGGTGCCTGATATTTCTTATGAAAGAACTCAAGATTTTCCTTTATTTCCACCCTTGGCAGGGGCCCACAAACCCCTAAGATGTGTCTCTGCTCCGTCTCGGAATCTGTATAAGGTAAAGTTACATACTAATCTAAACAGTTTTGACAAAAAGTTATAGTTTTGATGCTCTTTAGGATATTGACTAAGTTTTGTAACTAACCTAGCAATATAAATTAGCTTGCCTTGTTTTTTATCTATCCATAATGTTGTTAATGCTTTTGGAAATTGTGTTATGATCCTACCAGTGTCCTTTATTACTGAGATAAATAACATGGTGACTTTTGTTCATTTTATATTTTTATAAAAGACATTTTTACAAACATTTTGTGAATATTTCTAAAATTTATACTTTGACATAGCTAATTCAACAGGTAGTTTCAATTTTATTTTATATTTTAAGTGACATACCTCCTTGAAGCCTTTTCAAAGCATTAAATTTACTTTCATACTAACAATCTTTTTTTACACACATATTTAATAGGTTTATATAAATTAAAATTATATTTACAATACTAATAAATGATCATAATCAAGGTTAAGAAAAGTAGCTAACAAATAAGAACAGAGTGCCTTGGAGTAATTAGAGACTAAACCAATAGCACTGAAAATTCTACATGTTATAGGCATCATTGTTATATTAGAAAATATGGATACTTACCAGGTGGGCTATTAATTTGTGACTGCATAAATAAAAAATAAAATTCTAAGACCCCTCCAGTTGACTAAGCAGACCCCTCCTCTTGGCCAAAGGCATTCCAATGGTAACTTCAAAAACTAGTTCAGGCCATGATGGTAATGGGGGTTGGCCATGCCTCATTGTGCCCTCCTCCTTTTGGTATGTGGGCACAAATGACCAATATTAACATTAAAACAGAGGTCTTAAGACTTTTTTGTAGTGATGAAACATCAAATTAGAGCCTGGCTATAGTATAACATCACATGACAAATAGCAGGCCCTGAAAGAAATTGAAGTATTTTACCCAAAAATGTATTTTCCTGATGTATTTTGAAATGGTCCTGCAAAGCTGTGTCTTACATGGAAAAATCTACATTCTGTAGAGAATCCCTATCCCTTTCCACATATTTTCCCCTGATCCTGGAGAGATTCTGGCACCTATTTAAGTCTGATAAGAAACATTAACAATCTGTCCTTCCTAAAGCCTGCTACCTGGGGGTTTTATCCACATAAAAATCTTGGTCTCTATAACCCCTTATCTTAACCCAGACACACCATTCTGTGGATTCCAGGCCTTAAGATAAACTTTTTCAATCAATTTCCAATCAGAAAATCTTTGAATCTGTCTATGACCTGGAAGCCCTGACTTCCAGTTGTCTTACCTTTCAGGAACAAACCAATAAATATATTATATGTACTGACTGATGTCTCCCTAAAATGTATACAACCAGGCTGTAGTCTGATCACCTTGGGCACATACTCTCAGGATCTCCTGGGGCTGTGTCACAGGCCCTTGGTCACTCATATTTGGCTTAGACTAAATCTCTTGAAATATTTTACAGAGTTCAAATCTTTTGTTGACAGATAGTTAAATAAAGCATCTTAACTATGCCACTTTCCATCAGAGTATTATATATCTAAAAAGGTTTCTGTATACCCACCTTTCAAGTCTTTAAAAGTTTGTTATTTCATTTGATCAGATTGATTCATCTTAACGTGTCAAATTTTTCCACTGCATCTGTTATCTACAGTAACACCCTATCAATGCTTGCACTTTTGCTTGTGAGTGGAGGGGTTGCTTATTTTCTAGTGTAAGCAGTGAAAAGAGAGTGGTGTCTATTTTAGCCTCCTTTATGAGGAAAATTATCAAAAAAGAGTAAACAGTATTCCCAGAGAAAAAAGAAGTTAGCCAATTGTGTTTCAAAGTGGAAATATTATTAGGGAATAATCAAAAACTATTTTCGAGAAAAAGAAGTAACAGCCTTTTAAAGTGAAGATTTAAAGGCAGTAGGTTGTCAGGAACTAGAAAAGGATATGAATAGCCTAGGAAGCTCACATTTGCTGCAAATTTGGCCAGGGAGACTTGACTGCACTGGAAACCTACGAGATTGCTACAGATGGTGGAGGATTTAGAGTTCAACACTGGCATCCAAATATAGCAAGAAAAACAACAATTATAGCTGGATGATAGATTATAGAGATGTTCCCCTCTTTGGAGGGAGAATAATGGACTTATGCTCTAGCATTTCATTTCTGCATGTCTTGAGGTTCTCAAATCATCCACAGGAGAGAAGTAGTGGCAGGATGATAAACAATATGCTGGACTTCCTGCTAATCTGGCTAGTGAGAGCCTGTTTCACTTTAATTTACTCCAGAAAAATAAAGAATTTATGCCCTGAGTGTTGTGCAGCCTTTCACTTAAAAGGAGTCACAAAATTCATAGAAATTCAAGCACCAGTGTGAAAGATGAAGAACCTTATTTTAGAGGGAAGAGACAGATTGAGTGTTATGCTTGAAAATCCACAGGTAAATTAAAAAGCACCATTTTAACTGTAAAAGACAAGTTTCTCAACTAGTAATAATTAAAGCATAAAATATATAATAACAATGTATGGCCTATCATGAGTGGCTCAGGAGAGCCACTCATTAATTAAGATTATTTTGTCGCAGAGTGTTTAAGAAATGTGGGAAATGGCCCTTTAGAGAGAATCCCTTGACGTTTAACATCATATTTGTTTAAATATTTTGCAAAACTCACATGAGAAAATTGGTCTGCCAACTACACTGATTTATTGCCTCCAGAAAGAATAAGATGATGAATCATTTTCCCCCCAAGTTTCTTTTGTTTCAAAATATTTTAAGGGTTTAAAACTGACCGAAACTGATTTTATCAAAGACATAGCTGTTTAAAGCAGTGATTCTGTGCATGCCAACTTCTAAATGCATACAGAATATAGTCTGGAAATAAGGAGTCCTCATTTGGGATATCTACTTTGTATGGAAATGAAGGCACTTAAGGGCTAAACAAATAGACCTTTTCTTTTCTCCTTTCCTATGCATAAAATACAGGAAATGAATACTAGCACAGTTAACATATTCAATCATTCAACTTGTTTACTGTTTTAACTGCATTTCTTAACATATACCAAATGTCAAATAATTTGGGGCATATTTTTAGATATTATCTAAAGAATTCTTCTCACTAATAAAACTGGAAGGCCATCTGTACATAATGTGCAAGGTAAATTGAACTGACAGAGTAATTTTTTTAGTGATTTAATTTACCCAACACCAGTGTACCTTGAAGCTTCTGGGTTTATTCTTCCATGTTTTGAAGTCATAACTCACTTTCTTTCATGGTTCCTCTATTTTAAAAGTTATTGAAATAAATTATATTATATATTTTCTTACTGCACAGAATAATGCCTATCCAGCTAGAAAAATAGGTCTTTTAAAGAGATAAGGCCACCTTATTCATGTTTGTTGAGGTCTAATGGTAAAAGCAGCAGACCTTGAAAGAATACTGGTCTTCAGGGAGTTTCTTTAAATTATAATCCATCTGTAAACTGGTTAAGGTAAGCACTGATATGCAGAGTACCTATTAGTATGTTGACAACCCATTCAATCTCAGTGTAATTTTAAAAAAGCTAAAGAGTGGGGTACATTTCACTACTCATGTACAGTTGATTTGTCTTTGTAATTTAAATGTTGTAGATAGGAAATCCAGAAAAATGCAATAGAGAACTTTCTACAGTACTCAATGAAATCATGATGTGGTATTGTACTGTATCCTATGATACAAAAACTTACATTTTATTGTTACTGGGCAGTGAGAGAAATGCATTTTTTTCTTTTATACCTTAACTATGAAGGTTGTACCTTTAGTTTGCATTTATTTTGATTATATGACTTAAATTCTGTGTCTGTTATTTATAAAGTATTCCAAAGAACAAAGAAAAGCTAGTTACTAGCCTGAGTTTTTAGTGTTCAACAAAACAAAATAAACTAAATGATGAATCTAGACACGTGATCTTGAATAAATGTGTTTACTAAACTAAACTGAGAAACAATGAATAGTTCTATGGAAGAAAGAATGTAAGGACAAGAGATGTTAAATAAGTAGCCCAAGACCCCACCTCTAGGAATTGGCAAGGCTAGATCAAACCAGCCAGCCAGCTGGTCCAGGGCTCATGCTTTCACCACTTCGGTAAACTTTACAGACCTGGGAGAAAAGAATTTGCACATAGAATCCTATACCTGGCCAAACAATCATTGAAGTAAACTAAAAAATAAATATATTTTCAGATATCTAAAGACTGAGGCAATTAACCATCCATTAACTTTTCTAAAATAATTTTTTGAGGTTGTACTATAACAAGATAAAAAGTGGTACAAATAGAAATCATGGAAAAAACTGTAATTAGTTCCAGTTAATACATTTGCATTTTAAATGCAAATAATTGTTGACTGTAAAAAGAAAAAGACAACATATTTTCATTTTTTAAATCCACATTTTTTTTCTGTTTAAAAATTAATTGTATGGCACACTTAGGACACCCATCATTGTTATTTGTTAGTTTCTTTAAAAAGAAAAATGATCCAAATATTAGTTTGGTTTCACAATGCCAATAAAGACATACCTAAGACTGGGTAACTTATAAGGACAAAATAATTTAATGAACTTACTGTTTCACATGGTTGGGGAGGTCTCACAATCATGGTTTAAAGCAAAAGGCACTTTTTACATGACGGAAGATGAGAAGAGAGAGAGCTTATACAGGGAAATTTCCCTTTATAAAACCATCAGATCTCTTGAGATGTATTCACTATCACAAGAATAGCATGGAAAAGACCTGCCCCCATGATTTAATTACCTCCCACTGGATCTCTCTCACAACACATGGGAATTCAGGGAGCTACAATTTAAGATGAGATTTGGGTGGGGACACAGCCAAATCATATCATTTCACCCCAACTCCTCCCAAATCTCATGTCCTCACATTTCAAAACCAATCATGCCTTCCAAACAATACCTCAAAGTCTTAACTTATTTCCACATTAACTTAAAATCTCCAGTCCAAAGTCTTATATGAGACTAGGCAAGTTGCTTCTGCCTATCAGTCAGTGAAATCAAAAGCAAGTTAGTTACTGCCCAGATAAAATGGAGGTTCAGGCATTGGATAAATATACCCATTCTAAATGTGAGAAATCGGCCAAAATGAAGAGGCTAAAGAGCCTATGCAAGTCTGAAATCCAGTGAAGCAGTCAAATTTTAAAGCTCCAACATAATCTCCTCTGACTCCATGTCTCACATCCTGGTCATGCTGATGCAAAAAGTGGATTCCCATGATCTTAGGCAGCTCTGCCCCTACGGCTTTGCAGGGTACTGGCTGGCTTTCTAGGTGCAGGGTGCAAGCTGTCAATGGATCTACATTCTGAGGTCTGGAGGACTGTGGCCCTCTTCTAAAAGCTCCACTAGGCAACACCCCAGTTGGGACTCAGTGTGGGGATGCCCACCCCACATTTTCTTTCTGTACCACCCTGGCAGATATTCTCCATGAATGCCCACCCCTGCAGCAAACTTCTGCCTGGGCATCCAGGCATTTCCATACATCCTCTGAAAATAATTTGAAAATTATTTTCAAATCTTCCCATACCTGAATTCTTGACTTCTTTGCACTCACAGGCTCAACACTACATGGAAACTGCCAAGGCTTGGCGCTCACACCCTCTGGATCAACAGCCTGAGCTGTATCCTGGCCCCTTTTAGTCATGGCTAGAGCAGCTGGGATGCAGGGCACTAAGTTTCTAGAGTGTGCACAGAGTGATTCTAGGCCTGGCCCATGAAACCGTTTTTTCCTTCTAGGCTTCTGGCCCTGTGTTTGGTGTGGCTGTTGCAAATGTCTGTGACATGCCCTGCAGACATTTTCCCATTGTCTTGGGGATTAACATTTGTTTCCTCATTACTTATGCAAATTTCTGCAGCAAGCTTGATTTTCTCCCCCAAAAATGGAATTTTCTTTTCTACTGCATTGTCAGGCTTCAGATTTCCAAACTTTTATGCTGTGTGCCTTTAATAGCAACAAAGTCACCTGTTAAATGTTTTGCTGCTTAGAAACTTCTTCTGCCAGATATATCTGCCAGATATAAATCATCTCTCTCAAGTTCAAAATTCCACAAATCTCTAGGGCCGGAGCAAAATGCTGCCAATCTCTTTGCTAAAACATAACAAGAGTCACTTTTACTTTAGTTCTCAATGACTTCCTCATCTGCATGTGAGATCAACTCAGCCTGAATTTCATTGTCTATATCATTATCAGCATTTTGGTCAAAGCCATTTGACAAGTCTCAGGGGAGTTCCAAACTTTCACACATTTTCCTGTCTTCTTCTGAGCCCTCCAAAATGTTCCACCTCTGCCTGTCACCCAGTTTCAAACTGCCTTTCACATTTTCAGTTATCTTTTCATCAGTGTCCCCCTCTACTGGTACCAATTTCCTGTATAGTCCATTTTAACACTGCAGATGCCCAAGACTGGCTAATTTATAAGGAAAAAGAGGGTTAATGGACTCACAGTTTCATGTGTCTAGGGAAGCCTTGCAATCATGGCAGGGGGAACAGGCAGGTCTTACATGGCAGCAGAAGAGAGAAGCGAGCTTGTGCAGGGAAACTCCCCTTTATAGAACAATCTAATCTCATGAGACTTATTGACTATCATGAGAATAGCACAGGAAAGACGTGCCCCCATGATTCAGTTACCTGATACTGGATCCTTCCCACAATATATGGGAGTTTTGAGAGTGACAATTCAAGATGAGATATGGGTGGGAATCTCAAAACCAAGAGAAAGTTAAAATTAAATCCAAGAGAAAGTTAAAATAAAAAACTAGCAAAAAATGATCATGGCAACCTAAGAATGCCATACAACTTATAATTAAATGGGAAAAATTATGGATTTTAAAACACATAAACAAATAATAATTACTTGGAATATTCCCTTTTTATATGCTTTTCCAGGATTGAGAAAGGGGAAGGTAAGAATATAGATAAATATACACACAGTCATCCGAGGTCTATCACATTAGCAATGCTATATATGTCTTCATATAATAAAAACCTTAAATTTCAAAGGAATGGTAATATCTCTATTCTCAAAACTATTTTAAAGTGAGGAAAAAGGGAGAAGACATCTTAAATCATTTTATAAAGTAACTTTCCTTGACACTGAAACCAGGCAAAAATAAATTAACAAAGTAAAAATGTAGCAAATCTCAATTATGAAAATAGAATACAAAAGTCTTAAATAAGTATATACCCATGGGAATGTCTTCAGATATACTAGGTGACCAATTTAAAGTCTAGAGGCAAATAAATTCATCATATTATATCATTGAAATGACGGTTACAGTGTTACTTTCATTTGTAGATGCTTGCCTGTGACGGAGACAATATAAGAAAATTCCACAGCAAAAAAAAAGAAAAACAGACTTTACAAGAGTAGGTTAATTTGAATTGTACATTTGCTTAAGGGGTATCTGCTAATCTCCCCTGGTCTGCATCATAGCAATAAAGATTGTGGGTCTGAACAGACTGAAGAGAATTTTAGAGTTTAGACCTGGAGAAATCTGAGAACTCAAATAAACAGCACGTTCAGTGTATGCAGTAGGTAAACAAATTAACAAACAAAAATTTCCTTCAGAAAACAGTTGTGAAAATTTTTCCTTGAATACATATGTCTAAGCATGGAACAGAAAAACAAACACAAACAGACATGCACAGATCTCCTTTGAGAATTCTTAATAAGCCCAAACTCTTAGCATTTGTGGTACCTGAAATTCAACTACTTGGAAATCTTGAAAATTCTAATGTCAAAAATTTAGTGTGAGTGTTCCTGGGTCATCAATGACATTAGGCATCTGGCAGAAACAAAGCAAAATCTCTCTGAAAAAAGTCCATTTAAATTCAGGTCTCAACATATTCCCAAAGACGGAGTTGCAAAGGACTCAGGTTCACTATGTATGAGTATGTATACATATATATATATATGTATATATATGTATACACACACACACACATATATATATACATTTATACATATGTGCATACATACATATATACACATGTATATGTATGTATCTTGTGTATATATATATATACATGTATGTATATACACATATATACACAAACACAAATATATATATGTATTTATGTATATGTATATATACAAACAAAAATAAACAACAAATATGTAATTATGCATCATATATAGGGATAAATGGTGATAAGCAAATAGTAAAAATGAATAGAGATGCATGCAGAATTATATCCACAAAAATTACAGAAAATGAATTTAAAGATACAGAATGGTAAAAGAGGGTGACATTCTGTATATTTTAAGAAATAAAAAAGGGAGCTGAAAATATGATGAAGAAGCAAGGACCTATTAAAATTTGGTAGACAGACTTGAAAAGAACCAAGGACAACTTTTAGAAATAAGAGATCCTGAGGCAGGCTAACAAAAAATTAAAACAAAACAAAAGAAAACAAAAAAATTTGGAAAGACATCGTATTTGAAAAGAATTTTCAGAATTTATGAAAGAAAACAATAATATATTTAGAGAATGCAGTAGATCCTCAGGAAGGATAAATAAGAAGAATTTTATATCAAGACCCACAATAATAAAACTGAAGACCCGCAATAGTAAAACAACAACAAAAAATGGTTATAAAGAAACAATTAAAATAAGAGCTGATCTCTCAGTAGCAATTATGGAAATTAAAATATGTTGTAATGTTTTCTTCTAAGTGCTAAAAAAAGTATTTTCAACCTACTATTTATATGCAAAAAAACTATTTTTGAAGACAGACACCAGGGCTGTTTGTAAACAATTCATCTAAAACATATGAACACAGAAATGTGACCAAGAAAGTCTAATGTTCCCTTCAGCTTAAAATTTAGAATATTATTTACTTTAGAAAACTTGTACTTCTAATTTTTTTTCTCTATCCTTTTAAATTAAAATCATGTTTAAAAACTCTTGCCAATTTTACAACTCAAGAGTGTCTTTGTCAAGGACCTAGGGACTATCTTTTTCAAATGTAATCATCAAAAAAGACAGAGGCCCTATCGCCAAGATTCTGTTAGTAGTTAGGACTCTACCTTCTATCAGCACCAGTTAGCAAAGTCAAGTAGTCTAATCACAAGTAAAACATTTAAAAACTCAGGAATATCTCAGTCTTCTGGACATAGTCCCGTTGATCAACCTCCCATAATGTCCTGGAATACTTTTACCTAGCTCCCTTCAGCACTTAAAAACACTGCTGGATTTGATTCATGGGAGTTGATTTTAGGTTCAGTTCTGACCTCTCTCCCACTACAAAACCTTGAAAAAATTCTTCCTGTCCTGTTTGATATTGTCTGTTGAAATTTGCTTTGAGAATTCAAGGTAAATGAATGCAAAACAGTTTTCCTATTACTAACCAAAGGCTATATTATTACCAATCAAAAAAGACTAGACAAATCTGGAGACAACAGATGCTCAGGAGCACGTGAAGTAAAAGGAACACTTTTACACTGTTGGTGGGAGTGTAAATTAGTTCAACCATTATGCAAGACAGTGTGGTGATTCCTCAAGGATCTAGAAATAGAAATTCCGTTTGACCCAGCAATCCCATTACTTGGTATATACCCAAAGGATTATAAATCATTCTATTATAAAGACACATGCACACGTATGTTTATTGTGGTGCTATTTATGATAGCAAAGACCTGCAACCAACCCAAATGCCCATCAATGATAGACTGGACAAAGAAAATATGGCACATATACATCATGGAATACTATGCAGCCATAAAAAACGACGAGTTCATGTCCTTTGTAGAGACATGAATGAATCTAGAAACCATCATTCTCAGCAAACTGACATAAGAACAGAAAACCAAACACCATATGTTTTCACTCATAGGTGGGTGATGAACAATGAGAACACTTGGGCACAGGGAAGGGAACAACACTCACTGGGCTAGGTGGCAGGGTGGAGGGGAGGGACAGCTGGGGATGGGAGGATGGGAAGTGATAACACTGGGAGAAATGTCTGATATAGGCGATGGAGGGGTGGGTAGGGGGGATGGAGACAGCAAACCACCATGGCATGTAGATACCTATGCAACAGTACTCCAGAGCTCAAAGTACAATTGAAAAAAAAAAAACTAGGCAAAATGGATTCCTAGAAATAAGGAGATTGTTCCATAGTTTTTAAAAATTAAATTTCAAAGAAAATATAAAATTATAAACTGTTTTTACTTTGTGGTTTCATATATTCAAAACAGAAACAATTAGGACTACAAGGAAATTTGACAAATACACTATTATAGACACACATTTTATTTTTTATTTTATTTATTTTTATTTTTATTTTTATTGCATTTTAGGTTTTGGGGTACATGTGCAGAACATGCAAGATAGTTGCATAGGTACACATGTGGCAGTGTGTTTTGCTGCCTTCTGCCCCTTCTTCCATATTTGGCATTTCTCCCCATGCCATCCCTCCCCTGCTCCACCCCCCCACTGTCCCTCCCCTATTTCCCCCAATAGACCTCAGTTTGTGGTACTCCCATC
>JAPYYA010002882.1:0-13477 GCA_028533165.1 Leontopithecus rosalia
TTCTGTTATTGGGATGCGCTCATTCTCCATCAAGTCTTATTCCATTGTTGATGAGGAACTGTGATCATCTTTAGAGGGAGAGGGGTTCTGATTTTGAGTATTCTCAGCCTTTTTACGCTGGTTTCTTCCCATCATTGTAAATTTATCCTCCTGTCTTCTTTGAAATTACCAGCTTTCAGTAGGTCTCTTGAATGGACGTCCAAGAAGTTAGTTCCCAGGGCCAGGAACAGTGGCGTTAAGACTGATGGTGTTTTTCTGCCCATGCTTCTCCTGTCTGGCTTCCTTCTTGTGTCCATAATAGGCGTCTCTGCCTTCCCGGAGCTCCAAACCTCAGTCAGAAGAGGAACCAGTTGCATTCACTCTGCGCCGAGGTGCCGGCACAACTGCTGCACCTGCCTCAGGAGTCAGCGTTGGGGACCCGCGCAGCTCCTCCAAACCTCAGTCAGAAGGGGAGCCAGCCCCGCCTAGTCAGCTCCGAGAGCTGCCCTGTGGAGGTGCCTGTGAAACCACTGCCCCACGTGGCTCCTCCACTGGGAATCTTCTGCCCCTGAGCGACCAGAATTTGTCTGAAAGTGTGGCGTCCTCTAGTTCTATGAGCTTTAACTGCAAGCTGCAATCCCGAGATGTTAGCAATCGGCCCTCTTGGATCGTTCCCCTTTCCTAGGCTTTTAAATGACATTTATAGTTTCAGGTCTCACATTTAAATTTTTAATTCATCTTGAGTCAATTTTTGCATATGGTGAAAGATAGAGGCTCAGCTTCATTCTTCTACATATGGCTGTCCAATTTTCCCAGCACTGTTTATTGAAGAGCATGTCTTTGCCTCATTGTTTATTTTTGTTGACTGGGTCAAAGATAAGTTGGTTGTAGGTGTGTGGCTTTTTTTCTGGGTTGCCTATTATGTTCAGTGATCTATGATTTCTGTATCAGTGACATGCTGTTTTGGTTACTATACCCTTGTAGTATAACTTAAAGCCAAGTAATATGATGCTTCCAGCTTTTTACTTTTTTTGGCTAATTGGGCTTATTTGTGATTCCCTATGAATTTCAGGATTGTTTTTTCAATTCTGTGAAAAATGACATTGGTAATTTGATAGGAATTTCACTGAATCTGTAGATTGTTTGGGGCAGTATAAAATTTTAATGATATTGATTTTCCCAATCCATGAGCCTGGGATGTTTTTCCCATTACTTTCTTTCATCAGCGTTATGTAGTTCTCCTTGTAGAGCTCTTTTGCCTCCTTTATGTGTATTCATATTTTTTGTAGCTATTGTAAATGTGATTGTGCTCTTGATTTGGTTTTCAGCTTGAATGTTTTTGGTGTATAGAAATGCTGATTTTTGTACATTGATTCTGTCTATTGAAATTTTACTGAAGTCATTGATCAATGCTAAGTCTTTTGCAGGCTTTAGGATTTTCTAGGTTTCATATCATGTCATAAGCAAACAGAGATAAGTTGACTTCCTTTTTTCCAATATGGATGCATTTTATTTCTTTCTCTTGCTTAATTGCTCTGGTTAGGACTTCCAGTTCTATGTTGAATAGGATTGGTGAGAGTGGGCATCCTTGTCTTGTTCTAGATCTTAGGAGGAATGCTTTCAGCTTGTTTTCATTCAGTATGATGTTGGCTGTGGGTTTGTTATATGTGGCTATGTTCCCTCAATACCTGGTTTATTGAGGGTTTTCATCAGGAAGGAATGTTGAATTGCATCTAATGTTTACTGTGCATCTTTTTAAGATAATCATCTGGTTTTTGTTTTTCATTTTGTTTGTGGGTGAACCATATTTGTTTATATGCATATGTTCAACTATATTTGCATACCTGAAATAAAACCCCTACTTGATGGTGATATGTTATCTTTTTGATGTGTTGTTGGAGTTGAATTGCTAGTATTTTGTTAAGGATTTTTTCATTTCTGCTCATCAGGGATATTGACCTGTAGTTTTCTTCTTTTGTTTTGTCTTTGACTGATTTTTGTATAAGAGTGATACTGGTTCCATAGAATGATTTACAGAGGAACCCCTCTTCCTTGATTCTTTGGAATAGTTTAGTAACATAGGTATAGTTGGGTTTTTTTTTGTTTGTTTTTTTTTTTGGTAAATCTGGCAAAATTCAGCTGTTAATCCTTCTGGTCCTGTGCTTTTTTGTTGTTGTTGGGAGATTTTTAATTATTGATTCAATTTCATTACTTGTTATTGGTCTTTTCATAATATATTTCTTCCTGGCTAAAATTTGTTTTCAGGAATTTATTCATTTCTTTTACGTTTTCTGGTTTGTACACATGGAGATGTTTATAGTAGTCATAGTGGTTTTAAATAAGATATTAAAAATCTAATATTTTAAAATTATGCTGTGGCAATGACATATGTATTTAAATTATCTATGTTTGCATCTATAAATTTCAGAAATATATAATGAAGTTATCATATAGCTTAATATCACCAGATATTTATGTTTTAAAATGTCTCTGTTAAAATTCCTGTAACCTATGTAATTATAAATTTGTCTCCTCTTATAATACTGTATGTGGAAAAATTCAAAGCTTAAATGGAACAGTTTTGCAAAAAAAGTAAATATTCTTTCCCAAATTGCAGGGTTTGTTTTGTGTATGTTATTGAAACCCATCTGCTTGTACTAAAGTTAAAACCAAGTAGATTTCTAGGGACACATTGCTCAGAATAAATAGCCAAACTTCGTTTGTCTGTCTGGTGACACGTTGAACTCAAGCTTGCAAATGTGTGTTACCAAAAATGCTCAACAATGGCTCATTCTCAGCCATGACCCAACATTAGACATGTTGTAGATGCTATTGAAATACTAGCATTGCCAAATGAAACTGATACCCAGAAACCACAAAAAAAGATTAGATTTTGTTCTACTTTATGAGACAAACCAGTCATGAAATCTGTAAAACAATACAGCTCCAGAACTGATGGAATCTGGCCAGGATTTAATAAAAATATATATATACATATGGGTAGAAATGTTCCAACTAAATTATTTGCAAATTCCTGGGTGAAAAGCAATTTACTACAGACCGTTGAGATGAGCCAAGTAAGCACTAATACCAAAGAAAAATAAACCAGCCAAGGAATGTTCTTCTTACCCACCAATATTTTTAGGAAAAAATCCAACGTATTGGCTGACATATTGGCTCACAGATTAGAAGGTTATTTAATGGTGTGAATCAAAGAGTAGATTCTCATTCCAAAGGATAGCATTATTAATAATTTTATTGCATGCCATACATCTCAATCATTGCATGGGACAAAAAGACACAGATGTTTCATTAGATGTTCTGAAGGAATTTATTAAATTAATTGCCTTGTACCTTTTACATTTAGTAAAATGTCAAATAGCAAGAAAATCCTTTCAAAAGAGTAAAATATAACTTTCAAGGAGGAAACCTAATATCAATATTCACTCTCTCCAATTTGTTTCTTCCAATTCTTCCTTAAACCTACTCCAATAAATAGTTCACCTTGCCACTCTGCTAGAGCTGCTGCTGTCAAGGGTTCATTGATTGATTCCCAATCTGCATCCTATTTGACTCATCAGTGACCTTTGACAAAGTTGATCCCTCCTTCCTATGAGAACACCCCTCTTTCCCAACCTTCTAGAGCAACATTCTGTTCTGGCTTTCTTCCTGCCCTCTGTAGTGGTACCTCTTTGCTCTCCATTGGTGGCTGCCCTTCCTCTGTTTGTACTCTGGAGTGTTCCAGGTTTGTCTCTGCACTCATTCTTGATTATTACATTTAGTTTCCTGGCTTTACTTGTCATCCACATGCTGATACCTTCCAAACTTGAATTCTAGCCTCAGCCTCTTTCCTAAACTGCAGGTCCACTTATCAAACTATTTCTTGTCACCTTCATAAGGATATCTAATAGCCGTGCAAAGTTACATTCTCCTAATAGAAATTGATTTCTACCTAGCTCCAAACTGATGCCTCTTCCAGTTTTCTCCCTCTGTTAACAGAGCCTTTCTTTTCTTCTAGTTGTTCAGTCCTGGCATCAAGTACTCTTTACTGCTCTGCCTCTTTAACTCACACTCCATTTTCAATCAGTATAAATTATGTTGTCTCTACCTTCAACATATATCTATAATCTAACTCTTTTCACCAAATCCACTACTACAACCTGCTTCAGTGTACTTCATCTCCCTCCTGGATGATACTTGTTTCATTGGATTGCCATGCTGCCTTGCAGTATAGGACGTAACAAGAGTGGGACCAATGTCAAAAGGCAGGTAAGCAGTACCCAGAACTGTGCATGTTTTGAGGCTGCTGAGAACAGACAACACATACACCAGGCTGAAGTGGTGTGGTATTTACTCACAGCAAGAGAAAAGAGTACTCAAAACCCAGCCCCTTGCAATGAATTGGCTCTGCATGGCTAGAAGACTCATTCCACAGTCAACATGGCAGTGTGGCTGAATGCCCCCTACTTCATGCAGCAGAAAAAGGGCCCCAACCCTTTCCTTACATGGTGGGGAGTGCAGAAAGTTGGGGACATGTATGAGAGCCACTGACATACACATGGCTAACAAGTTCCAAGGAAGTTTTCATGTACCTTTTACAGAGGAAACAGAGACATACAGGCTGTGCTGTGAGTTTGTTGCACACAATGTAATTTCTGAGCTTCCCAGCATATTTTGTACAGAGCACAAGGTTGTTAAAAACACAGCGGAGGTGTCAGGCTGTGCTTGGATCCTTTCCTCACAAAATTTTTGACTTGCTCATCTTCTTGATTCTCTTCTCCACAGAGCAGATGAGTAGCACTACAACATGGTACATTGGACCACACTTCTCTGCTCAACCCTCCAGTGCCTCACTATCTTGCTCAAAATAAAAGCCAAAGCTGTTGCAATGGTCCAGAAAGTTCTACTCACATTCACTTACAGTAGCCAGGTAGGTAGTTTGCCATGATTGCTCAGGCAGGAGCCACATACTCATCCCTGTGGCTAGTTGCATGGAGTTTTTGGATTGGTAGATCATCACCACAATCATAGAATAAGCAACTATCAGTTACCCAAAGGAGGGGGCTCTGAGTAAAATAAAAGCTATTTGTCCAATATCACATATTTACCAGGTGGGCAGGATGTGATGCCTGTATCTATTTGATGTTTGGCAAAAGCATAGAAATAGTAATGACCAACATAATGACAGATTTACTTAGGCTTTGAGATGCTTGGCTCATGGGTTCTTATGACAGTATTAAATTGAGTATATGTGTATTAATTGCATTATAGCAACATGGATGCAGCTGTAGGCCATTATCCTCAGTGAATTAAAGCAGGAATAGAAAACTGAATGCCACAGCTTCTCACTTGTAAGTGGGAGCTAAATATTGAGTATACAAGGGCACAAAAGGGAAACAAGGCCTCAGTGGCCTTCCTGAGTGGGAGGAGGATAAGGGTTAAAAGACCTATTATTGGCTGCCATGCCCACAACCTAAGTGACAAAATCATTTGTACACCAAAACCCAGAACCTTGCGATTTATTCATGTAACAAATCAGCATGTGTCCCCTGAGTCTAAAATAAAAGTTGAAAATAAAAAATTAAACTAAACCAACTAATTATAGAAAAGTGAGCCATGCTTGGACCAATAAAATAAGTATATCAAAAGCCAAAGATCACAAGTAATCCAAATCTGTGTACCTAAGTTTCAAACAACAGTTAAATCAAAAAGTTTAGGTGAATAGAGCCTTTTCCTTAGATGCCGGCTTGAAGGACATGCACTGCAGGGGTGGCTACTTGTCTGAAAGTGAGAGTGGTTTTTTTTAAATTTTTTTTTTGAGATGGAGTCTCGCTTGTCACCCAGACTGGAGTACACTGGCATGATTTCAGCCTATTGCAGCCTCCACCTCCTGGGTTCAAGCGATTCTCCTACCTCAGCCTCCCAGGTAGCTGGGACTACAGGCGCCATGCCACCACACCTGGCTTATTTTTGTATTTTTAGTAGAGATGGATTTCACCATATTGCCCAGGCTGGTCTCGAACTCCTGACCTCGTGATCCACCCACCTCAGCTGCCCAAAATGCTGGGATTACAGGCGTGAGCCCTGTGTCCGGCCAAAAGTGAGGGTATTTTAGCCAAGAGGATGAGGTAATGAATGGTGGGTAGGCAACTGACAAGTATTTACCATGGCATGCTATCACCAAGTGTTCCTCACTAGGGAAATTGGGTCATTCATAGACAAAATATGGAGCATGCTAAATTTGTGTTTTTCTTGCTGTGCTCTTGTCTTTCTCTGTCCCAGGCCTAGGTAGACTCTGAGCCGCCATGCCTTCACTCACTGCTATCTCTCTCTGTTGCTCAGGAGAAGGCTCTACATTATGAGCCAAATGTACCTGTGCCTGTTAACTCAATGTCTTACCTTTTGGACTTTGAACCATACACATTATTTGCAGTTTTAAACTGAATATCTATACCATCTTAAATTAAGTCAAAGACTATTCACAAAAATACGGGACAACAAATTTGTCAGATATGAATTTTTTTCCTATGACAGTAAAAAATCATAAAAGCACATGCACACACGACTAGATTTACATTTTGACATATATGATTGACTAAAATGTATGACACCTTCCTAACTAGTCTAGTCTAGTTAACAGGAATCTGCAAAAGGTTTTAAATTAGAAAGCACTCTTCTGATTCTCTACTTTTAGTATAAATTTGTTCTATGATAATCCTTACAATTGAGCCTTACATTGTTTTTCCTCATGTGATAATAATTTAATAGGACATAAAATGGACACTGAGCAATAACAGAACTCTCATTACTCCTGCTACTCCTTGCTACTCATACCACTGTACAGAGGTCAAAACCTACTGGTAACCAAGGGACATTTAAATACCTATGAGTCTGCCAGCCTCTTTCCTCATATCTGAAATTCACCAGAAATTAAACAGTTATTTCTTATGTCCTTTCATGATTTGTGGCACCATTGTTTGTAATAAGGAATTTCAATAACTGCCTAGAAGATGACAATTTAATGTCAAAGGCCAGTGGCAAAACTATGATACCGAACCGTAAGAATCAGTGTCCAAGTCAGTATCCAGGGGTAAGAGTAGAGTACTGGAACGCCAAATCAAGCAGAAGGATGGAAAACTATGTGAGCAAGGCTTTTTTAACTCTCTGACTTCCTACGAGGGTAGCATAGTTTACCACCCCACCCTGCTGGCTTGGCCAACCCAGCATGTTAAGACCAGACCAGTGCAAGTGTCACATCTGCCTCATGAGATTAGGAAATTAAAACAAAAGAAAACAAAACACTTTTACCCTGATGAGAAAGTGTTTTTGTTCCCCGTATAGGGAAGACATGGTCTGAATTCAGGCATTGATAGTTGGTACGGATTGAGTGAAAAGTGGGAAGAAGGGATGTAATATTTTCATATTCTGTGTGTATGGAAAGATAACTTTGAATCAGCAGTGAGGAAACTGACCACAGCAAACTGAGCCCCATAGCTGTTATGAGAGAATAACCCTCTCCTGTGTAAGTCTGCCCTTGGATTCCTCCTCTGGCTCTTTGCTGACAATTACTTGCTAAGTATAGCAGTAAGAGCTGGGTGACAGGAGAGCGCCTGAGATATCAGACAACTATATAACCTTGTCCCAGCCTCATGACTGCTAAAGAGCTCTTGTTGAACTTGTCTGTTTGAAAGGAAAAAAAGCATTATGGAACCGATATGTATACCCAGAACTCATATCAAAGCTGACACATCAGATACACATTCAAACTACTATGCTGTACTGTGATAATAATTATTCTGACTGTTAGTATCATTGTGTTCACACTATTACCCAGAAAAATTGCACCTTGAGATTGTTGTGTTGATTCAGATTTGAATCTATTCATGTCTCGAGCATAGAGCAATACCAAAATAATTTCGAAATCCATCCTCAGTAGAAGATATAATATCAGGCACATCTCTAAAGCAACATTGAACTAAAGCATAATTTAGTGACCCTGGGGGAAAGAAAGAACTTAAGTTAAACTTGACCTTTTTTCACTGCTCACTTTTTGAGGAAGTTATTTTATTTCTCAGTCTGCATTTCTATTAATGTTAATAACAAGGACATTAGACACAAAACAGTAGGTTAGGTATTGGTTTCATTTTTCTAACAAGGTGTTGGAAAAGACTGAAACTTCTCTATTAGGGCCCTTAGACTCTGTGAATATGAAATGTTGATACTATTATCTGTGCAATAAAATATAATTTATTAGCTATATTGTTGGAGGAAAAATTAGGGAAATATTTTGAAATCTTCACTTGGAAAAAACTAGAATGTTAGACATAACAGCAAATGTAGAGATCACCTAATTTAGTGGTTCTCAAAGTGTGGTCCCTACCAGCAACACAGCCTCACTTGGGAACTTTTTAGACATATAATTCCTCCACCCAGCCTCAAACCCAGTGAAGCGGAAACTCTGAGTATGGAGTCTAGCAGTCTGTGCTTTAACAAGCCGTTCTGTTGATAGTGATGCCCACCAGAACTTGAAGTCCACTGACCTAATTCGAGGTCTTCGCTTGACAGATGAGGAAACTAGCCTCAGAGGTTACCACATTCATGATATGGGTACTGAGATAACATTAAAAACAAAGTCTCTTTTGTTAGTGCCATTCATTAATTTTCCCCTAAGCATTTCCTTAAATTATCCACTTAAGTCGCGAATTAAGTAATCAGTTTCTTTAAAGACTAGCAGTGAGAACTTAGAGGCGTGACAAGCCTGCAGGTTGGAAATAGAGAGGTGGAGCCACAGCTTCAGGACCACATGTTTCTTGAGAACTGTGACTTTCACATTATTATCAGAGAACCTTGCAGACCCAGGTATTACAATGCAACTTTAGGGCACTAATAAAATAAATTTTAGGTGTGTGTAATTCAGGACTGTAAAATTAATCTAGTCTGTTCTACTCTCCAACAATTTGTTTTTAAGTTCCATGGAGTTTTCTTATATTTTATGTCATTGATGCTTTTTTTTCTTAACAGTATGAAGTGTCATGGCTCCCAGCACCTGAAAATTAGCTTTAGATTTCTATAACACACACTGAGAAGATAGTTATTTTCCTTGATTATTCACAATTCTAAATTTTAAAATATTGTCTACTAAATTTTACTGATGTACTTATTTCAGTATCTTAAAACTTTTTTAAATTGGAGAACTGCATTATGCTAATAATATCCTTTTCTTTTTTATTAAAAGCTATTTTTAAAAATTAAGCCTGTCACTAGAAAACCCTGAAATAAAGATCATATTAAATACAAGTATTTCTTAATTTAAACATTTTTAATTTTTGGCTCTTTAATGAATGATGTAAAATATTCACATTTTATGGTTCTAGGAATCTTTATGAAAAGATTCTAGAAATATATACTTGTATTTCTCTCCTGCTCAGAGCGGAGACCATTTAGAACCAGGAAGGCAGAAATAAGCAAATAATTTTAGTTAATGTGGTATGCAAAGAATAGTGTGGTATTTCAGAGTCCAATATAGCCACTAAGGATATGTGACCTTGGATATGTTATTAACTGCTCTAGAACTTGGCTTTCCCATCTCTAGTCTGAGAAATCTGCCCATATATATATATATATATATATATATATATATATAGAGAGAGAGAGAGAGAGAGAGAGAGAGAGAGTCTAGCAGTTAAACTCCTCTACAGATGGCTATAATGTAATAGCATCATCAGTAAATATCCATCTCAGTTTAGCTATTAACTTTATATATTTCTTTATTTTCTTATTAAAAGACTCTATAACCCTATATTGTGTTTTGTTTTTTTTTGTTTTTTTTGAGACAGAGTTTCGCTCTTGTTACCCAGGCTGCAGTGCAATGGCGCAATCTTGGCTCACTGCAACCTCCGCCTCCTGGGTTCAGGCAATTCTCCTGTCTCAGCCTCCCAAGTAGCTGAGATTACAGGCACGCGCCACCATGCCCAGCTCATTTTTTGTATTTTTAGTAGAGACAGGGTTTCACCATGTTGACCAGGATGGTCTCGATCTCTTGACCTCATGATCCACCCACCTCGGCCTCCCAAAGTGCTGGGATTACAGGCATAAGCCACCGTGCCCGGCCTGTATGTTTCTAATATGTAAATTTGTATGTGTGTGTTCGTATTTTCTGCACCCATAACTATTCCAGCATCCTCTCTGGATTGGAGATAGTGGGATAGCTCATATTACTGAAATTTAGCTTATGTTCATCAATAGTTCTGATACAGGTTTTTTTTTCTTTGCAGTTTTTTTGAGACAGAGTTTTACTCTGTCACCCAGGCTGGAGTGCAGTGGCACAGTCATGGCTCACTGCAACCTCTAGCTCCTGTGCTCTCATTTCAGACTCCTGACTAGCTGGGACCACTGGTGTGCTCAAGCATGCTCAGCTAAATTTTAAAATGTTTTTGTGGAGACAGGGTCTTGCTATGTTGCCCAGGCTGGTCTTGAACTTCTGGCCTCATACAGTTCTCCCACCTCAGCCTCCCAAAGTGCTGAGATTACAGGCAAGAGTTACCATGATTGGTCCTGATATAGCTTTTCAACCTGTACCAAAATGTAGTGTATTGTTTTTAAAGGGTAACTCTTCTTAGAATTTATATACAATAGCTTATTAGACGTTTCATCTAAAAATTATGTAATTTCTGTCTGCATATATGAAATGACAATAATTTACAAGAGGAACTGCTGAGTTGTAGGCATTGCCTTAACACATCAGAGCACATATCACCTTGTCAATATAGTTGCTAGAAAACCCTCAAGGCTAGCTTGGGTTAATTATTTAAAGAATGTCCTTCAAAGGAAGCAGTTATAGGTTATGGCATTTGAGTTTGATGTGCTGCAGAGCATGGCCCCTCATACTACTGTGATTTTCAGATAATAAGAGGGTAAAGAAGGAATATAAAGTTTATATTTCAAATGGGCAATGAATATCCCCCTCCTATTTAATGCGTAAGCTCAGACAATATTTTAGAAAGAAAGTTTTACTAATTCATATCCAGAGAGTTAACTCCAATCGAGTATTTAGTCTGCAAAATATTTATGGGTCTATTCTAAAAATGTCTTGGATTTTGTTATTGTCATCCCAAATTATATAAAAGGTAAGATTGCATGTGAGTGACACCTAGTATTTGGTTAACAATAAAATAAAATGAACATGCATTCATGTTCCTAAATATCTGGATAACAGATCTCATTGGCCAATAAAAGTTATAAAACTTTTCTGCAAGATATTTAAATGTTACATGCCCAGCCATGATTTGGTCTTAGTTTCATTACAATATATTAAACATGAATTCTGGAAATGATCTGCCTTGGTTTGAATGCTGGATATCAGTTTATTCTCTCTGTAATCTGGGAAAATCATTTAGCTTCTCTAATTCTATATCCACATTTAGAAATTGAGTTTAGAGTCGGGAAGATGGCGGGGTAGGAGCAGCTCAGGATTGCAGCTCTCAGTGAAGGCGCAGACGGTGAGTCCAGGCCACATTTCCAGATCGGTATTTGTTACCCACAGAATGGGGAAATTCCCAGGTGTAGGAGAGACATGGGATGCCAGTGCAGCTGTTTTGGCTGGTGCTGCCGTTTTGGCCAGTGTCACAGTGCAGCGACACTCCACACAAGGCGCACTGGCCTGGGCGCCCAGTTAAACTGGCAATCTGAGATTTGGGAGGGCAGATTAGCATATCCATCTGATTGAATGGGACTTGGACACTGAGCCAGATCAGGAGATTCCCGGGAGGCGACATTTGATTTGGCGCAGTGGGTCGCTGCATGGGAAATCACACAGATCCCGGTACCCTAACAGCAGGAGGTTGAAATACCTGGGAGAGAGTCAACCATTCAACTTAGAAAAAAAAAAGGGCTCTGAGGCAGTGAGCCAGGTGATCAGGCTCGGCAGGTCCCACCCACACAGGGACAAGCAGGGAGGCAATTTGTTACACCCGGGGTTGAGAGTTTCACTGCAGACACAGCTGAGCCCAGGACGGTGCAGCTCGGTGGGGGAGGGGCGTCCACCATTGCTGAGGCATTCCGCCCCTATGGAGGTATACTCCCATTGCTGACGCAGCCTGCCATTGCCGAGGCAACCTGTCATAACAGAGAGACTCCGCCAATACAGAGGCAACAGAGCGGAGCCCACAACAGTAGGGCAGAGCTCACAGCAATAGGGTGAAGCCCACAGCAACAGGGCAGAGCCCATGACAGCAGGGCGAAGCCCAGGACAGCAGGGCGGAGCCCACAGCAGCAGGGTGGAGGCTCAGCAGGCAAATAGTGACTAGACTGCCTCCTAGCTGGACAGGATAGCGCAATGGATACTCCAAAAGCCCTAACTCCCTGAGACAGAGCACCTGAGGAAAAAAAGGGGTTTTATGAGTTCTGCTGCAGCAGACCTAAACATCCCAGCCTAACAGCCCTGAATGAACAAAGGAGCTCACAGCTCAGCACTTGAGCTCCAATAAAGTACAGACCGTCACCTCAAGCAGCTCCCTGACCCCTGTATATCCAAAGAGTCACCTCAAAAAGGACTGATCAGACTGACATTTGGGGGCATAATTCTGGGACAAAGATAGCAGAAGAAGAAACTGGTAGCAACCCTCACTGTTCTGCAGCTGCTACAGGTGTACCCCAGACAAGCAGGGCCTGGAGTGGACCTTAGCAGTTATACGGCAGAGGGGCTAGACTGTTAGAAGGAAAACTAAGCAATAGAAATACTTCATCATCAACAATTGGGGCATCCACTCAGAGGCCCATTCAAAAAGTCAGCAACTACTCAGATGACAGGTGGATACACCCACAAAGATGGGAAGAAACTGGTGCAAAAATGAGGAAAACACCCAAAACCAAAACACCTTGCTTCCTACAAAAGACCAAAACTCCTCACCAGCAAGGGAACAAAGCTGGACGGAGAATGAGGGTGATGAAATGATGGAATCAGACTTCAGAAGGTGGATAATGAGAAACTTCCGTGAGCTAAAAGAACATGTTCTAAATCAATGCAAAGAAACTAAGAACCTTGAAAAAAGATTTGAAAAAAGATTCGAGGAAATGATAACAAGAATGGACAACTTAGAGAGGAATGTGAATGAATTGAAGGAGCTGAAAAACCCAACACGAAAACTTCGTGAAGCATGCACAAGTTTCAACAGCCGAATTAACTAAGCAGAAGAATGAATATCAGAAGTCGAAGATCAACTCAATGAAATAAAATGAGAAGCCAAGATTACAGAAAAAAGTGCAAAAAGGAATGAACAAAGTCTCCAAGAAATGTGGGACTATGTGAAGAGACCTAACCTACGTTTGATAGGTATACCAGAATGTGATGAAGAGAATGAATTCAAGCTAGAAAATACTCTTCAGGATATTATCCAGGAAAATTTCCCCAACCTAGCAAGGCAGACCAATACTCAAGTCCAGGAAATACAGAGAACACCACAAAGATATTCCACAAGAAGAGCAACCCCAAGGCACATAA
>JAPYYA010002883.1:0-13476 GCA_028533165.1 Leontopithecus rosalia
GTGAAACCCCGTCTCTACTAAAGATACAAAAAATTAGCTGGGCCCGGTGGCGCGTGCCTGTAATCCCAGCTACTCGGGAGGCTGAGGCGGGAGAATTGCCTGAACCCAGGAGGCGGAGGTTGCGGTGAGCCGAGATCGGGCCATTGCACTCCAGCCTGGGTAACAAGAGCGAAACTCCGTCTCAAAAAAAAAAAAAAAAGGAAACTCTAAAAGTTGGAGAGGTTGAGACGGACTGTCTAGAAATCTCAGGACCCAAGGCAGGTCATGACGGTGTGTCCTCTGCCATGCCACTTCCTTTTATCTTCATGTATCCTGGCTTAGAGCTAAAAACGCCGAAAATCCAAAAACACCAATGAGCACAGACAAAACAAATTCTTTTGAGCCCGAGAAAAGGTATTTGTCTCCAGCCAAAGGAAGAAGAGAGGGGCAGCCTAGCAAGACAGGAAACTTTCAGACAATAACTGCTCTGCTCCAGCCAGCCAGACACCTCAGAAAACACCGCGGCCGTACCCCAACTCATGCCAGCAAGTGCAGAGTGGGGACTCCACATTTTGATCTTCCTGCAGCTGTTACAAGCCCTCCCCTCCCGCTCCCACCCTCTGTGGTGTTAGAAGAGGCTGCACGAGGCCCTGGACTTTCAGTCATGCCAGGTGACAATGAGGCATCCTCCAACTCTCCACTGCGGTAACATCAGAGGAGGCCCGCTGAACAGCCGGGACTTTTACCACTGCCTAATGATATTTAAAAACTAACCAAGTTCTAAGCTTTCTACAAAAACCTCACTTTAAATGTAACCTAAATATCACACCTTATACAAAGATCAACTTGATATGGATCACAAACCTAAATGTAAAATAAAAAACTGAAAAACTTTTAGGAAAAAAAAAACAAAACATAAAAATAAATAAATAAATAAGAGGAAAAAAGCCTAGTAAAATATCTTCAGGACTAGCACTGGGCAAAGAGTTCTCAGACTTGACATCAAAATTACAATCTGTAAAATTAAACAATTGATAAACTTGACATTACCAAAACTGAAAAATACTTGCCATGCAAAAGACTCTTTTAAGAGGATAAGTAAGAGAAAGTATTTACGAGCCATGTATCCAACCAAAAGCTAATATCACGAATATGTTTCTTAAAACTCTCAAAGCTTCACGGTAAAAAAAAAAAAAAAGCAAACAATCCAATTAGAAAACGGGTAAAAGACATGAAGAAACATTTCACTGAAGAGATGCCCAGAAGGCAAATAAGCACATGAAAATACGTTCTACATCCTTGGCCGTTGGGAACATGCAGGTTGAGACCATAGCGAGGTACTGCTATACAATACATCTGTCAATAGCTAAAGAAATACTAATAATGGCCTCACCACTGCCGGCAAGGGTGTAGAGAAGCTAGGTCATCGATACATTACTGATGCTGCAGACACTCTGGAAAACAGTTTGCAGTTTCTTTAAAACTAAACATGCAACTACCATATGGTCCAGTAATTGTACTTCAGAGAATTTGTCCCAGAGAAATGAAAGCTTATGTTCACACAAAAAAACTGTACACAAATAGTTATAGCAGCTTTATTTATAATAACCCCAAACTGAAATGACTTGGATATTCAACAGATGAATGGTCAAACTGTGGTATGTCAGCACCATGGACAGGACTCACAAATAAAGAGAAATGAACTACTGATATCTGCAGCAACCCAGGTGACTCTCCAGAGAATTATACTGAGTTTTTTTTCAAGCCCTCCCAAGTGGTACATGCTCTGTTATTCTACTTTTAAAGTATTCTTGAAATGATGCAAATATAGAAATGGGTAAGAGATGAGAGGTTGTTGAGGGCTAGGGAGGGGGCTGTGTCTCATGAAGGGCAATGTGAGGGATCCTTGCAGTGGTGAAAATGTTTTTTATTTTGACACTATCAATATCAATATTCCAGTTGTGGTATAGTACCATAGTTTACAAGGTGTTACTGCTTGAGGAAACTGGGTAAAGGGAACATGGGACGTCTTTGTGTTATTTCTCACAGTTGTATGTGAATCCACTATTACCTCCAAATAAAAACTTAAATCCAAATAAAAACTTTAAAAAATAATAAAAAAGAAAACTTACAGAAAAAATTATGAAGAATTAACTTTTAAAATGCCTCTAGATGCCACTTCCCTTTTTACACCACAGCTCAGTTCCCTCATTGTTTCCCCATAATAGCTCTGGCCAAGGTCATTTACAACATTGCTAACCCCTACAGCCAATCCCATTTCTCATCTAACGCAACTTAGAAACAGCATTGTACACGCTCGGCACAGCTGATCGACTCCCTCTTCCTCTTCTTGGGTTTTCCGCTTACTTTGCTGGATCCCTTTCTCAGTCTCATCTCCCACCTCTTCCTGTTATAGCATCTCAAGGCTCACTTCTTCATCCTTCCATTGTTCTGTCTATCTGTGCTCCCTAGGTGCCCAGACAGGCTCACAGATTTAAATTTAATCCATTTCTGATGACTCTGAAATTTATACTCCCCAGCTGGGCATCTTCCAGAACTATAGATCGTACATCAAATGGTTTCCCTAACATCTTCCTCTAATTGTGTGTCAATAAATGTTTCAAAGTTACATGAGTAAGTCTGACCTCCTGACTTCCACCCAAAACATCTTCTCAGTGTTCCCTCTTGGTGTATGACACTTTGATACATTTATTTGTCCGGGTGCATAATTTTTGATCATCCTGGACTCTTCTGCAACTCATCACATTTAATCCTTCAGCAAATCTTGCCCACTCTATCATCAAAATATGTCAAGAATACAGTACTATGTCGTGACCCTTAGCCAAGAGTCTTGAAAGCCACAAAGGATCTGGTGTGAACTCAATGGGCCTCCTCCCTCCTTGTGGGTAACTGGATTTCCATCCTCGTGGGAAGGGATCTGTCTGAATCACAGGCAGATTCTATTCTTCTGGCTTGGGAGAGAGTTGAGGGATTGCCTGTCATCCAACCTGGACCAGCTACCCAGAAGAGGGTCCTGTCTTGCCAAAGAAATGTACTCAGCTGCTAGAACTAAATCTAGAGCTGCCTGTGGATGTGTTTGCTGCAACTTGGTGAGAGCTAATCTGTGAATGAAGGTGATTTTGAAGAAAGCAGTGCAAAGGAATGAAAGATACAATTCTGATGAATTTTATCTCTGTGCTTCTATTTATATAATATTCTTGAAATGACAAAATTACAGAAATGATTAAGAGATTAGTGGTTGCTGGGGGTTGGGGAGGCGGGCGTGTCTCTTGAAAGGCAATGTGAGAGATCTGTGCAATGGTGAAAACGTTTTGTATTTTGACACTATCAATGTCAATATCCGGTTGTGGTATTGTGCCATTCCAACAAGGTGTGAATGGAATTTCTGGGTCCAGCTGCATCTGAGGCCAGATAAAACCCTGAACTTGTCAATTATGTGAGCCATTAATTCCTTCCTGTCCTTACAGTATGAATTCAATTTCTGTACCTTGCAATCAACAATCCTGACTAATCCACTCCCTCCCCACCTCTAAGTCCAGGAACTTAGTCCCTTTCTTCTTTGTCTGGCATTTTCAGTAACAGATAAAACCGGGGTGCTTGTCCTGGGCCTTCAACACACAGACCTTCTCAACATGTGTTGCAGCTGGAAAATCTTAGCATCAAAGGTCCAGGTCGTGTAGATTTGGTGCCTATTTCCAAAATCCACATGCTGTTACTTCTGAGAATGGGTTATTCCTGTGCTCGACAAATGTTTTCTAAAGCCTGCTATGTGCCACAGACTTCTCTTGGGGCCGGGAATATAACTGTAAACAGCATAGGCAAAGCTTCTGCATTAGTGGTGCTTATGTCCTAATAAGGAAAGCTGATAATAAGCATGAGAAGAAACTGATGTGATATAATACAAGCAGATCTAATACTTATCAGACACTAGTCTGCCAGTCCAGTGGAAATAGTTCTGTACCTCTGCCCTAAGGCCTGAGTGCCCCCTAGCTTCCT
Organism: Leontopithecus rosalia; assembly: GCA_028533165.1. Lineage (NCBI taxonomy): Eukaryota > Metazoa > Chordata > Mammalia > Primates > Cebidae > Leontopithecus > Leontopithecus rosalia. Next base: position 3,997 of record JAPYYA010002883.1, read on the forward strand.
TGGCCCTTTCCAGGAACACTACCACCCTGATCTCCTTATGATCTAGTCATGACAGGGTTTATGCTCAGCCAGCAGGGGTCTCTAGAATCCCTACCTTGTTTCACACCCTGAAGTTCTCTACCCTATAGGATGGATTGTTAAGTATTTTGACTATCACACCTGCTGAGATGTTAAGTGCTACAGAAAAGAAAAATGGAGCAAGGCAATAGGATCAGAACTACAATTTTAAATAGAATGATCAGTCTGTTGAGGAAGTGGCATTTGAATTGAATAAAGAGCTGGAAGATGGAAGGGTATGAACCATGCAGTGATAAGGGAAGAAAGCAGTCCAGTTAGAGGGACAGCAAAGAGAAAGAGTGCATGCGTAGGAGATGAGACCAGGAGGCAGTGAGGACGGTTCTGGATCCTGTGGGCGTTGTGGGGCATCAGGAGGACTTGGAAATGGACTCTTCTGAAGGAAATGAGAGCCCTTGGAAGATGCTCAGCAGAGGCAAGGTATTTTCTGATCTGTGCGGATGTAGACACCTTTAATGAGATAGAATTTATATTCCATACAATGCATACCATAGAATGCATTATGGTACATTCTCAGGATTATGCCACGATCACCACAGTGAATATATTTTTCAAATTTTACTTTAAGTTCTGGGATATATGTGCAGAACGTGCAGGTTTGTTGCATAGGTACACATGTGCCATGGTGGTTTGCTGCACCTATCAACTCATCTTCTAGGTTTTAAACCTGTGTGCATCAGCCATTTGTGCTAATGCTCTCCCTCCCCTTGTCCCCCACCCCCTGACAGGCCCTGTGTGTGATGTTCCCCTCCCTGTGTCCATGTGTTCTCATTGTTCAGCTCCCACTTATGAGTGAGAAAATGAGGTGTTTGGTTTTCTGTTCCCGTGTTACTTTGCTGAGAATGATGGTTTCCAGCTTCATCCATGTCCCTGCAAAGGACATGAACTCATTCTTTATACCATAGCATTCCATGGTGTATATGCGCCACATTTTCTTTATCCAGTCTATCCTTGATGGGCATTTGGGTTGGTTCCAGGTCTTTGCTATTGTAAATAGTGCTGCAATAAACATACGTGCACATGTGTCTTTATAGCAGAATGATTTATATCCTTTGGGTATATACCCAGTAATGGGATTGCTGGGTCAACCGGTATTTCTGGTTCTAGGTCCTTGAGGAATCACCACACTGGCTTCCACAATGGTTGAACGAATTGACACTCCTCCCAGCAGTGTAAAAGTGTTCTTATTCCTGCACAGTCTCACCAGCATCACCACAGTGGATTTTTAAATATTTTCATCACCTCAAAAAGAAACACCCTACCCCTCAGCCGTCACTTCACGGTATTCTCGTCAACTCCTTCCCACTGCTAGGTCTAAGTAACTAGGAGCCTACTTTCTGTTTGTTTCTATATATTTGCCTATTCCTGGCATTCCCTATAAATGGAGTCATACAATATGTGGTCATTTGGGACTGTCTGCTTTCACTTGGAATGTTTCCAGGGTTTATCCATGTTGTAGCACATATTGCTACTTCATTCCTTTTTATGGCCAAATAATATTTCATTGTATGAACAGACTATATTTATCTATGTATCAGCTAATGGACTTTTGGGCTTTTATGAGTAATGCTGTTAAGAACATTCATGTAAAAATCTTTGAGTGAAAGCATGTTTTCATTCCTCTTGTGTATATATCTAGGAGTGAATTGCTGGATCAAACAGTAGCTATGTGTAAATTCTGCTGAACTGTCACTGTTTCCAGAGTGGCTAAACCATTTTATATTTCCACCAGCAGTACTCCAGAGCTCTCTCTCCACACCCTGGCCAACACTTAGCTGATGTTTTTGCTGTGGTCCTCATGGTGGATGTGAAGTGTTATCTCACTGTGGTTTTGGTTTCCATTTCCCTGATGACTACGGATGTGGAGCATCTTTTCATGTGCTTAGGGGCCACTTGCATGCCTTAGGAGAAATGGCTATTCCAATCCCTTGCCCAATTTTTAATTGGGCTGTGTGTCCTTTTAATATTGAGTTGTATGTGGTCTTTATATCTTCTAGATTTATAAATATTTTCTCCCATTCTATTCGTTTTCTGTTTGCTTTCTTGGTAGTGTCCTTTAAAACAAAAGTTTTTAATTTTTATGAAGTCCAATTTTTTTTCTTTTGTGCTTATGCTTTTGGTGTCATATCTAAGAATCCATTGCCAAATCCAAGGTCATGAACACTTATACCGATATTTTCTTTTAAGAGTTTATAATTCTGAGGGCTGGGCATGGTGGCTCACGCCTGTAATCCCAGCACTTTGGGAGGCCGAGGCGGATGGATCACAAGGTCAAGAGATCAAGACCATCCTGGTCAACATGGTGAAACCCTGTCTCTACTAAAAATACACACACAAAAAATTAGCTGGGTGTGGTGGTGCGTGCCTGTAATCCCAGTTACTCAGGAGGCTGAGGCAGGAGAACTGCCTGAACCCAGGAGGTGGAGGTTGCAGTGAGCCGAGATCATGCCATTGCACTCCAGCCTGGTAACAAGAGTGAAACTGTCCCAAAAAAAAAAAAAGAGTTTATAATTCTGGCTCTTACATTTAGGTTTTTGATGCACTTTGGTTTAATCTTTATATACAATGTAGGAGTCCAATTTCATCCTTTTGTGTGAGGCTATACAGTTATCCCAACACCATTTGTTGAAAAGACTCATTTTTTTCCATTGAATAGTCTTGATGTTCTTGACAAAAGTCAACTAATCATAGATAAATGGGGTTGTTTCTGAACTCTGAATTCTATTTTACTAATCTATGTGTCTATCTTTAGGTTTGTCTTGATTATTGTTTTGCGATTAGAAAGTGTGAGTCCCGATTTTTTCTTCCTTTTTGATTATTTTTTGGTTCTTCTGGGTTCCTTGAGTTTCCATAAAATTTTTAAGATCAACTTGTCAATTTCTATTAAAAAGTCAGCTGGGGGCCGGGCACGGTGGCTCAAGCCTGAAATCCCAGCACTTTGGGAGGCTGAGGCGGGTGGATCATGAGGTCAAGAGATCGAGACCATCCTGGTCAGCATAGTGAAACCCCGTCTCTACTAAAAATACAAAAAATTAGCTGGGCACGGTGGCGCGTGCCTGTAGTCCCAGCTACTCAGGAGGCTGAGGCAGGAGAATTGCCTGAACCCAGGAGGCAGAGGTTGCAGTGAGCCAAGATCGCGCCATTGCACTCCAGCCTGGGTAACGAGCGAAACTCCGTCTCAAAAAAAAAAAAAAGAAAAAGAAAAAGAAAAATGTCAGCTGGGATACTGATAGGAACTGTGTTGAATATAAAGATCAATTTGGGGAGTATTGATATTTTAATGCTTAATATTTATTAAGTATTTAAGACTGTGTATTGTCTTCTGATTATGAACATGGAGTGTCTTCCCCTTTATTTAGTTCTTCCTTAATTTCTTTCAAAACTGTTTTGTAGTTTTTAGCATATAAGCTTGGCACTTCCTTTGTTAACCTTATTCCTAAGTGTTTTATTCTAGTTGATGCTACTAAAAAATATTGTTGCCTTACTTTCATTTCTGGATTGTTCATTGCAAAGGTATAGAAATACAACTGATGGTTACATATTGACTGCATAGCCTACAACCTTGCTGAACTCATTAATTAGTTTGACAGTTTCTCAGTGGATTTGGTGGATACACATCATTATACAATCTGTGATTGGGCCGGGAGGGGTGGCTCACGCCTATAATCCCAGCACTTTGGGAGGCCAAGGCGGGTGGATCACGAGGTCAAGAGATCGAGACCATCCTGGTCAATATGGTGAAACCCCGTGTCTACTGAACATACAAAAAATTAGCTGAGCATGGTGGGGCATGCCTAGGCTGAGGCAGGAGAATTGCTTGAACCCAGGAGGCAGAGGTTGCGGTGAGCCAAGATCGCTCCATTGCACTCCAGCCTGGGTAACAAGAGCGAAACTCTGTCTCAAAAAAAATAAAAATAAAAATAAAAAATAAAAAATAAAAACCTGTGATTGGGATAGTTTTACTTCTTCCTTTCCAATCTGAATGTCTTTCATTTCATTTCCATTTTCTTGCCTAATTTGTATGTTAGCAAATGGCTGCCTTGTTGAGGACATGCCAGATCAGGGTGACAGTGTGGCAGGAGCCCAGGTGAGAATGGATTGTGCTTTGGACCAGGGCAGTAGCAGAAAAAGGGTCACAAAGTGGTTCAGATATTTCTCTTTTGTTCTTCTCTCCTTAATTTCTTTTGACTATCTTGATTTTGTTTTTTTAACTTCGACCAACAACAAAGCCAGCATTAACTTTCTTAAAATCCTACTGTGGTAAAATTCTTAGTAAGCAGTTCCACATGGAGGAAGCAGACACCAGACTGGAGGCCAGAAAAGCACAAATCCCACGTGTCCTGTTCGTGTAAGAACAGATCTAACAAGGCAGATCTGGTTGGAGAGGTCTATTTTTATGAGATGGGAAAAAGAGAAGTGTCCATCACCAGGACTGAGAAATGCTGCAACTCTCAGCAACCAGCTAAAGATAACCCAGGCTAGGAACTCTGTACCCAGACTGAAAAGCCTCAGTGCTCTGGGCAGGCAGGATAATTCCAGCTTCTCCAGTGAGCAGCCATCCCAATCTATCAGATCCTTCACTTTGGGGACACTAGCTTAACCAACCTTCCTCAGGAACCTTCTTCTCCCTGAAGGTGGCAACACAAGAACCCTCCCCATCAGTCCCCCTTACCCACACATTCCAAGCCAAATGTCATCTCTCCCTCCTGGCAAGCAAGACCCTAGAGTTCTAATCTGAGCTGGGCCTAGGGTGAGTCGAGGGAGGCCCCTCAGACACTTGCATGACCCTGAGGGTGACAGCTTCCTTACATTTTGCTTCTTAGATGTCTCTCTTGCCTCACTGGCTGGCCAGCCCTGGTTCTAATCCCAGATCTGCTGTTGACAGGCCATGTGCATGAGGACAAGTCTCTTGTTCTCTCTGGGCCTCAGTTTGTTCATCTGAGAAATTGAAACGCTGGAGTTAGGTCAGTGTTTCCCAATAACTGATTCATGGACCCAAAATGATTCTTAATGTGCAGATTCACAGAACCTTTACCAAATGTCCTCACTTCTGAAAATCTGAAAACTTCTCTATAAGAACCTGATGTATGACTCTGGAATGTGGCAGATGTAGTCAAGGTCCTGCACAGGACTCATCCCTTCCTAGAGAAACTGTGCCATCCTCTCAATAGCCCAGGGATGTCAGGGATGTCTGGGCTGTCCCAGCCACTGCCCTGACCAGAAGTGATTAGACTAGAGAGAGAACCCAAACCCAAGACGAACCAGTCTACAGGCTGGGCAGAGACAAGCAGATTATTGCTTTCACGATTTGTTCATTGCAGACTCCATAGCCAATAATGGTGGGCAGTTCAGTGGTCAGGTCAGACTCAAGGCTGATGGGCACAGAGACCCACATGCAGGCAGAGGAGCTGATTAAAAGAAGGAGGATGCAGACAGACACAGTGATCAGTAAGTCCTGTGGCCTGTGAAAGCTGAGAAATTACTTTGCTCTTGAGAGAGGGAAGGTGTCCCCAGCTCCTGACTCTCCTGTCCTAGTGCCAACATGAGGCAGGAAGGCCCAGGAGCAACAAGCAACCAAGTTCCTAGACCATAGTCTCCAAATATAATTCTCAACTCTAGCACTTCTTGCGGAAATAAGTAATTCCAAGGCCGAGGCAGAGAAATTACAAGATAAACCTGAATTATTTTCTTGGGCCAGAAAGTAAAGAATTGCTCAGAGGGGACATGTCTATAGCTCATGGGTACAAATTTCAATGGTGCTCCTCTAGCCAAATCTGGAATAACTTGATATTAAAATAAGTACTGGCAATAATGGATTAAATCTACTGAATAAAATAAGAATCCATGAGCCTACATAGATAAAAAGTTGGAGGCAGCAAACCACATCGCCGTGTGTGTACCTATGCAACAGTCCTGCATGGTCTGCACATGTACCCCAGAACCGAAAGTACAGTTAAAGAAAAAAAGAAGTAGAGGATTGAGTATGAGTAATTTTTTAAAAAAGAAAAAAGTAAGTGGAGGAAAAGGGAAATGTCTTCCTTACAGTAGGATGGCAGCTAATACATGTCATAGAAATGGTGATCGTAGGTAAACCACCAGTTAGCAAACTGCCATAATAGTGGTTAATTCAGGCAAGAATAATCAATAACTGCTAAGTCAAGTTAGTGCAGATTGAATGGGATACAGGATATTGGCATAGTTTGAGAATATCTTCCCACAAAATGTTCATCAATTACAAATAGAAAAATGATGAGTTAACGTGGAGAAACCCGACACAAATTGACCAGGCGCTAAAGATGAACGTCACCAGTGTGGGGACAAGCCCACATTGTGTGTCCTCCCGTGTGATGCAGTGAGAAGAGGGCAGCTTCCCTTCCGAATAGCACTCCCAGAACACACGTATGAACCCAGTCCTGGGGAAACCCTGGTGGAACCAGGCTGAGCTTCCGCACTCCCAGAACACACGTGTGAACCCAGTCCTGGGGAAACACTGGTGGAACCAGGCTGAGCTTCCGCACTCCTGGAACACACGTGTGAACCCAGTCCTGGGGAAACACTGGTGGAACCAGGCTGAGCTTCCGCACTCCCGGAACACACGTGTGAACTCAGTTCTACCAAGCTGAACTTCCTCACTCCTGGAACACACGTGTGAACCCAGTCCTGGGGAAACCCTGGTGGAACCAGGCTGAGCTTCCGCACTCCCAGAACACACGTGTGAACCCAGCCCTAGGGAAACACTGGTGGAACCAGGCTGAGCTTTGGCCTACAGATTGAAAGGTCTGCACTCTTTCAAACTATTGAGATCACAAAAAACAGGGAGAGACCAAGGAACTATTGCAGATTGAAAGAGACTGAAGAGACCTAAGGTGAAGTGTAGTGTGGGATTCTAGCCTGGACAGGAGAGTGATATTGTTAGGACAGCTGGTGAAATATCAATACGTCGTTCGAATTAGATATTAGAGTCGGAGCTGATTTCTTATTTCCTGATTGGAAGAGTTGCATGCTGCTTACGTAGAAGAATGTCCTTGGTTTGGAAAGATGCACGTTGAAGATTTGGGGAATCTGGTGCATCATGTTGCAAATGTGTTTCTTTATATACATATTTATATGTCTTTATTTTATATATTTTAATCATATGTAATAGATAACTATATCATATGTATATTACTTATGAATATATTAGTATTACCAGACAGATCTTCTGTAATTTTGTCTTTCAGGCCTACCATTGATTTTTTCATTTTTAACAAGTATTTTATATATATATAAATATGTTTTTCATTTTAACAAATATATATGTGTGTGTATAAATATGTGTGTATGTATGTATAAATACATATATGCACATATATATGTACACACACACACATATATAACATATATACTGTAAGTTCTGGGGTGCATGTGCAGACCATGCAGGTTTGTTACATAGGTATACATGTACCATGGTGGTTGGCTGCACCCATCAACCCATTATCTACATTAGGTATTTCCCCTAATACTATCCCTCCCCTTGCCCTTCACCCCCCAGCAGGCCCCAGTGTGTGATGTTTCCCTCCCTGTGTCCCTGTGTTCTCATTGTTCAACTTTCACTTATGAGTGAGAACACGTGGTGTTTGGTTTTCTGTTCTTGTGTCAGTTTTCTGAGAATGATGGTTTCCAGCTTCATCCATGTCCCCACAAAGAACACAAACTCATCCTTTTTTATGGCTGTATGGTATTCCTTGGTGTATATGTGCCACATTTTCTTTATCCAGTCTATTACTGATGGGCATTTGGGTTGGTTCCAAGTCTTTGCTATTGTGAACAGTGCCACAATAAACATACTTGTGCATGTGTCTTTATAGTAGAATAATTTATAATCCCTTATAATTTATAATCCCATGGGACTGCTGGGTCAAATGGTATTTCTAGTTCCAGATCCTTGAGGAATCACCACACTGTCTTTTTACGCTCCCACCCACAGTGTAAAAATGTTCCTATTTCCCCACATCCTCTCCAGCATCTGTTGTTTCCTGACTAAATGATTGCCATTTAAATGATATTGTGGTTTTGATTTGTATTTCTCTAATGACCAGTGATAATGAGCTTTTTTTCATATGTCGGTGGCTGCATAAATGTCTTCTTTTGAAAAGTGTCTGTATCCTTATCAGCTTGAGATTTGGGGCTGAGATGACCAGGTTTTTAAAATATGCAATCATGTCATCTTGAAACAGAGACAACTTAACTTCCTCTTTTCCTAACTGAAACCCCTTTATTTCTTTCTTTCTTTCTCTTGCCTGATTGCTCAGGCTGGAACTTCCAATATTACGTTGAATAGGAGTGGCGAGAGAGGGCATCCTTGTCTTGTGCAGGTTTTCAAAGGGAATGCTTCCAATCTTTGCCCATTCAGTATGATATTTATTGGCTGTGTGCTTGTCATAAATAGTCCTTATTATTTTGAAATACATTCCTTCAATACGTAGCTGAGAGTTTTTAGCATAAAGGGCTGTTGAATTTTATCAAAGGCCTTTTCTGCATCTATTGAGATAATCATGGTTTTTTCATTCGTACTGTTTAAATCGTGGATTACGTTTATTGATTTGCATATGTTGAACCAGCCTCGCATCTGAGGGATGAAGCTGACTTGATCATAGTGGATAAGCTTTGTGATGTGCTGCTGGATTCAGTTTGCCAGTATTTTGTTGAGGATTTTTGCATCAATGTTCATCAGGGATATTGCGCTGAAATTTTCTTTTGGGTGTGTTTGTCTCTGCCAGGTTTTGGTATCAGGATGATGCTGACCTCATAAAATGAGTTAGGGAGGATTCCCTCTTTTTCCATTGTTTGGAATAGTTTCAGAAGGAATAATACCTCTTCTTTGGGTGTATGGTAGAATTCAGCTGTGAGACCACCTGGTCCTGGACTTATTTTGGTTGGTAGTCTATTAATTACTGCCTCAATTTCAGAACTTGTTATTCATTCAGTGATTTGACGTCTTCCTGATTTAGTCTTAGGAGGATGTATGTGTCCAGGAATTTATCCATTTCTTCTAGCTTTTCTAGTTTATTTGCATAGAGGTGTTTATAGTATTCTCTGATGGTAGTGTTTGGGATCAGTAGTAATATCCCTTTATCATTTTTTATTGTGTCTATTTGATTCTTCTCTCTTTTATTCATTAGTTTGGCTAGCGGTCTATTTTGTTGATCCTTTGAAAAAAACCAGCTCCTGGATTTATCGATTTTTTTTGAAGGGTTTTGGACAGAGCAGTGACATAATGAAATTTGCATTTTAAAAGAATCACCCTAGCTGTATTGAAAATAGACAGTGAGACTTAGTAATTATCTTAAAAAAAAGAGAAAGAAAGAAAAAGAGGAAGGAAGGAGGGAAGGAAGGAAGGAAGGAAGGAAGGAAGGAAGGAAGGAA
>JAPYYA010002884.1:0-13476 GCA_028533165.1 Leontopithecus rosalia
AAAACTGTAACTGGGCCAAGCAGGAATACAAGGTGGAGTGAGAGACAGCGATGGGGACAGGGATAGGGTGCAAGGAGGGTAAAGGGAGTGAGTGCAAAGGGCAAGTCTGCCTGCAGAGCCCAGATCTGGGCAGGAGGGTATCATCCAGTTTGGGGAGCCAGGCTTGTGGGGCAGAGGGCCTATGGTTGGAGACCTGGGTGACCTTCCTAGCCTCTATTTCCTTTTACCTCTTCTGACCTGAGGAAGGCTTAAGTCTTCAGGAGATGTTAGTGAATTACCGTCTGTGCAGTACACTTGTGCATTACTGTATGTTCAGAGCACGAGGCCGGCACCAAATAGGCCCTCGATCAGGAATAGTAAAACCTCAGAGAGAGTAGGAGCCTTGGCGTACAGGTACCGAGGTTTACCAAGTACTGGCTCACGTATGAGGAGGGCGGCCCAGATACCCCTTTCCTGGCTCCCCAGCCCAGCTGTTCATGCTCTCCTTCCTCGTCCCCTCCCCCACTCTCATCTCCTGTCCACCCGGAACGCCGGCGGGATCGGCCGCAACGGTTCGGGAACCGCCGGTGTCCGCGTCCTCAGCGCCGCCAGCTAGGCGGGAGCCGTGTGGGACCCCAGCGCCCCACTCCGGCCCCCGCCAAGGAGCAGGTGAGCGGCTGCCGCTGCCGGAAGACGCCCGGGCGCCGGGAACTGAAGGCGGTGAGCGGCGAGGCCAAGGCGGGTCCCCAGGCAGTAGCTGCGTCGGTCACCAGCAGGTACCCAGGTGTGCCGCAGGGCCAGGCACGTCGCGGGTGCTCAGTCAGTATCTGTCGAATGAATGAATGAATGAATGAATGACGGTCGTCCCTGGGAGCTTGTCTCTCAGGTATTGTCTTTAGTTTCAAAGGCCGTGTGGATGGCAATGACAAGAGACGGTGTGCGCGTTTTGCAAGCTGCGTCCTTTCAAATTCGCCTATCTATATCGTCAGAAGCCCCAGAACTGATGTGCTGCCTGCACCCTACCGCCTACCCCATCCATTTCCTCCCGAGGCCTGACTGCCCAGCCGTTCCTCCTCCTTTCAGTCCTCGCTAGTTTTGTTCATTTTATTCCCTGCGACTGAATCCCCACCCCCACCTCCCTTTCTTTTCCTGTCAAATGCCATTTATGTGTCAGGGGCCCCTTCTGAAGCAGGTGCCTTCTCCAGCACCCCCACCCCAATAATGAGCATCTCTCCAACACACCCTGTTACTCTCTCCACATGGCATGGAAGGTGGTTGTCCAATGTTTATGGGTCCAGTGGTCTCCGCTTAAGGCCTGTCATTTTATTAGTCATCCCCAGCCACTAGCCAGAGTGACTGAAGGATCTAAAGGCTAGGCTCTTTGCTCATACCTTTTCTGTACTCCCAATACATTCTCCATAAAAACCTAGGCAGTAACGGGCTGAAGGTTGTTTCTGATGGAATTACGAATGCTTATTTTGAAATTTTCGAAGTGAATTTCACCTTTCCATGATTATAGAAAACATAAGAAGGCCGAGCGCAGTGGCTCACGCCTGTAATCCCAGCACTTTGGGAGGCTGAGGCAGACGGATCACCTGAGTTCAGGAGTTCAAGACCAGCCTGGCCAACATAGTGAAACCCCGTCTCTACTAAAAATACAAAAATAAATTAGCTGGGCGTGGTGGTGGGCGCCTATAATCCCAGCTACTTCTGGAGGATGAGGCAGGAGAATCCCTTGAACCCGAGAGGCAGAGGTTACAGTGAGCTGAGTTTGCGCCATTGCACTCCTGGGCGAAAAGAGCTAAACTCAGTCTCAGAGAAAAAGAAAAAAATAAAAGAGATAGAAAAAAAAGAAAACATAAGAAAGTTAACAATATCAGGGGTGGGTGGGGAAGATATTCCTGCAACTAAACTAGTTTTCAGGATTTCATATCATTTGGGTCAATAGCCAAAAAATTTGATTGTATTTAAACTTTTTATTCTTGACTTTTTTTTTTTTAGACAGAGTCTTACTCTGTTACCCAGGCTGGAATGCAGTGGTGCGATCTCAGTTCACTGCAATCTCTGCCTCCCAGGTTCAAGCAATTCTCCTGCCTCAGTTTCCCAAGTAGCCAGGAGAACCAGCACGCCACTGCGCCCAGCTAATTTTTGTATTTTTAGTAGAAAGGGGATATTGCCATGTTAGCCAGGCTGGTCTTGAACTCCTGACCTCAGATGATTCAACCACCTTGGCCTTCCTAAATTCTGGGATTACAGGCATGAGCCAGTGAGCCATGCCCAGCCCATTTTTTACTTTTAAAACACTCTGAACACAGATAATGTAAATTAATAAATGGATGGATGGATGGATGGATGGATGGATGAATGGATTGATAAGGGTAGTAAGGTAGGTGAAAGAGCTAGGCCAAAAGTGCTTGTACTTTAATAATGCCCCCACACTTAGCACTGAAAGGCTGACTAAAGATAATCCACTATGTTTATAGTGGTATTCATACTTTAATTTTTATCAGAATCACCTGGATATCTTCTTTTCTTTTTTTCTACCTAGCAAGACCTACTGAATCAGAATCTCTGGGGGCCCAGCAGCCTGGACAGCTTCTTAAAATGGACTGCTGGGCCCCCAGAGTTTCTGATTCAGTAGGTCTTGCTAAGTGGAGCCTACTCAACAGTAGGAGTTTCTGGTCATTGCGTCTTATTGGGAAGGGTCCTGCTAGTACATGAAAATGAGTCACCAGGGTTTCTATGAAATCAAGAAAGACATAATAGAGCTGGAGAAATTCCAAAGAAGATTACTAAAAATAATAATAATAACAAGGAAACCATGTGTTTTCCCTTGCTGCTGTTAGCCAGACATTTGATGGAGTTCCTTAAAGACAACTTTCCACCTGCCCCTCCTAGCCATCCTCACTGTGGCCATAGGAGTTTATGACTTGATAACCTCTCCTAGACTATTATAATATTAATGCTCTCCAATTGGCCATTTTGCCTCACTCTCTCTTATCTCCAACACTATCCAGTAGAATTTTTGTGATGTTGGAAGGTAACCTGCACTGTCCAGTAAGGTAACCACTAGCCATATGTGGCTGTTGAGCACTTGAAATCTAGCTATTATCACTGAGGAACTGAATTTTTAATTTTATTTTAAGTTTAAATAGCCACATGTAGCCAGTGGCTACCACACTGGACAACTCAGCTCTAGAACATCGTACTGGCACATTTTATCTTCCCAGAGTGCATCTCTGCATGTGTTACTACTCCTGCTCAAAGATTTTAAATAGGCTGGGCATGGTGGCTCAAACCTGAAATCCCGGCACTTTGGGAGGCCAAGGCATGTGGATCACCTGAGGTGGGGAGCTCAAGACCAGCTTGGCCAAGATGGCGAAATCCCCGTCTCTACCAAAAATATAAAAATTAGCTGGAAGTGGTGACAGGTACCTGTAATTCCAGCTACTCTGGAGGCTGAGTAAGGAGGCGGAGGTTGCAGTGAGTCAAGATTGGGCTGCTGCACTCCAGCCTGGGTGACAGCACCAGATTCCATCTCCAAAAATAAAAATAAAAAATATACATATACATATATATACACACACACATATATATACATATACATATATATACATATTTACATACACACATATATACATATACATATACATACATATACATATATGCATATATACATATACCTATATGTATGTAAAGTAGCTGACCATATTTTAAAAATAGAAAATTCCACATAAAAATCTGGCATTATGGCTTCCCCTGGAAAAGATCAGATCTAAGCCATTCTGGGACCCACATTGACCAATGGCAAGAATGGCTGTAGCTAAGCAGTTTCTGCTGCCTTTGTCAGCCCCACTGTTCCCATCACTTCTTGATGGTCATATTTTGCCTATTTTACACCAATCCTGCTTTAATGTCAACAGTATAAGGTAAAGGGATAATGATGTCCACTGATGATGGGATTATAGGCGCCTGCCACTACGCCTGGCTAGTATTTTTAATAGAGACGGGGTTTCACTATCTTGGCCAGGCTGGTCTTGAACTCCTGACCTTGTGATCCACCCACCTTTGCCTCCCAAAGTGCTGGGATTACAGGTGTGAGCTACCAACCTGGCCGAGTTTATGTTTTTTTTATTGTTCAAAGCACAGAATATTAAGAATGATTATACTTTCTGGGTTTTTTTTTTTTTTTTTTTGAGAGGGAGTTTTGCTCTTGTTGCCCAGGCTGGAGTGCAATGGCGTGATCTCAGCTTACTGCAACTTCCGGGTTCAAGCCATTCTCTTGCCTCAGCCTCCCGAGTAGCTGGAATTACAGGCATGCACCACCAGGCCTGGCTAATTTTGTATTTTTAGTAGAGACAGCGTTTCTCCATGTTGGTCAGGCTGGTCTCGTACTCCTGATCTCAGGTGATCCGCCTGCCTCGGCCTCCCAAGGATTACAGGCATGAGCCATATCGCCCGGCCAAGAATGGTTACACTTTCTCACAGAGATGGATCCCTGTCTATCCTCATTTACTCTGCCTTTTCAATCTTTTAAAAGAGCAGGATAATATAGGGTATTTTTTTCTTTTTGAGACAGGGTCTTGCTCTGACACCCAGGCTGGAGTACAGGGGTACTACCATCCTGGCTCACTGCAGCCTCCACCTTCTGGGCTCAGATGATCCTCCCACCCTCATCGGCCTCCTGAGCAGCTAGGACTACAGGCCCATGCCATCACGCCCAGCTAATTTGGTATCTATTTTTAGTAGAGTCAGGGTTTCACCGTGTTGCCCAGTCTCAAACTTCTGTAGCTTTTTCTTCTAGACCATGAGGCCACTAACTATATACTTGGCAGCCATTCAAGAAATATTTGTTAAGGGCCTGCAAAGTGAAAGGCATTATTTTGGGTCCTGGGGCTGCCACTGTGAACAGTCAAGAGTCCTGCCCCCTGGCTTTACATTTTATGGGGGAACCAGACAATGGACAAACAGACAAATAATGAATCTGGTGCTGGCAAGTGCTGTGAAGAAAAGTAAAAGATGAAGGGCTAATGATGGCTGCTATTTTAGATAGAGGAGGAGTTAGAACACTTGTATTGAGCATTTAACCCTTCATATATGCTGGATAGTGAGCATTTTCAATAAAAATTGTTGATTGATACTGTCTACCTCTTGATCATTTTCCTGCAACATATCAACACAGTTCAATATAAAGACTAGGCCTCTCAGCAGGACACCTGGGTTCTAATCCTAGCTCTAATAAGTGTCAGACAGCAAACACTGTTTGAACTTCTGGGTTTTGTTGTCTTTGAAAACTGAGAAGAATACACATAAAATTGTGCAACATTGAGAAAGAGTTTGGTACAACTGAAACATGGGGCAAGTGTAAAGCATTTTTACATAGGAATTTTATTTCCTCAAAAATGTGCTGAGGATCTGGATTACTTAAAATGCTTTTTTATTTGATCTCTTTCCAGTCATCCAGGAATGGCACAATTAGAGAGGAGCACCATCTCTGGCTTCAGCTCTCAGTCCAGGCAAAACCCGTTCGCATATGATATTAAACGCGAAGTGTACAATGAGAAGACCTTTCAACAGAAACACAAAAGGAAGGCCTCCTCTTCTGGGAACATGGACATCAACATCACCACCTTCAGACACCATGTCCAGTGCCGGTGCGTGTGTCCGATCATTCAGCTGCCACTGAGCCGGGCAGGACTGAAACCTAACCTGACTCCTTTGGTGTCCGCTTCTGTCTTCTTTCTTGTCTGAGTTCTTGTAATCAGAATCCTGAAGTTTATTGTGTAATTTTTCTTCAGTCATTTTTGTGGTTTGTCTTGTAGTACCTTTTTGACTGTAAACTTCTTGGGCATAAAGACCGTGGGTGTCCCTACAGTATCTAAGCAGGATATTTCATAATTCCATTGTCCAATCGACCACCACTACCACACTCCTGACAAAAAGTAAGATAGCCGGTTGGGAGTGGTGGCTCAGGCCTGTAATCTCAGCACTTCGGTAGACTGAGGTGGGAGGATCACTTGAGGCCAGGAGTTTGAGACCAACCTGGGCAACATGGTAAAACTCTGTCTCTACTAAAAATACAAAAATTAGCCGGGTCTGGTGGCGCATGCCTGTAATTCCAGCTGCTTGAGAGGCTGAGGCATGAGAATTGCTTGAACCTGGGAGGCAGAGATTACGGTGAGCTGAGATTGTGCCACTGCACTCCAGCCTGGGCAACAGAGCAAGATTCCATCTCAAAAAATATTAATAATAATGGCTGAGCACAGTGGCTCATGCCTGTAATCCCAGCACTTTGAGAGGCTGAGGTGGTCGGATCACCTGAGGTTGGGAGTTCGAGACCAGCCTGACCAGTTTAGAGAAACCCTGTCTCTACTAAAAATACAAAATTAGCCAGGCATGGTGGCACATGCCTGTAATCCCAGCTACTTGAGAGGCTGAGGCAGGAGAATCACTTGAACCTGGGAGGTGGAGGTTGCAGTGAGCCAAGATTGTACCACTGCACTCCAGCCTAGGCAACAAGAGCAAAACTCCATCTCAAATAATAAAAACAATAATAATAATAATAATAATAAGATAGCCATGGTGAACTGATTAATGGTAGGGGAATGAGATTCTTCTAGTCTCATATGCAGTAGTGCCCTCATGGTGGTACTCACAATCATCAAGGCAGAATCTACCACCACCACCTCTGATATACCCTGTGACTAGCTAAGTCCTACAGTTCAGGGGCTCTTAACCTGAACCTTCTAGCCCTCTGATAAAGTTAATCAACCTCTTTCAGAATAATTTTCTAATGCTTTTTATTGTGGTAAAATATGTATAACATAAAATTGGCTATTTTGACCATTTTAAAATGTACAATTCAGTGGCATGATTGACATTCGCAATGTTGTGCAACTGTCACCGCTATCTATTTCCAAAACTTTTTCATCACCTCAAACAGAAATTCTGTTAAGCAATAATTCCCCATTTCCCCTACCCTCAGCCCAACTAACCTTTCTTCTGCTTTCTGTCTCTGTGAATTTGCCTATTCTAGCTATTTCATTTAAGTGGAATCATACTATATGTTTGTCTTTTTGTGTCTGACTTATTTCACTTAGCATAATGTTTTCAAGTTTCATTCATATTGTGGCATGTATTAGAACTTCATTTCATTTTATGGCTGAATAATACTCCATTGTATTTATATACCACATTTCGTTCATTTCGTTAATGGACATTTGAGTTGTTTCTACCTTTAGGCTGCTGTAAGTAATGCTGCCATGAACATTGGCACAGGAGAGCTGTTTGATTCTGTTTAGGGAAGTAGCTAGAACTAGAATTGTTGAATCACATCATACATCTGTGGTACATTTAACGTTTTAAGGAGCTGCCAAACTGTTTTCCACAGTAGCTGCACCACTTTACATTTTCATTGGCAATATACAATTTCTCCATGTCCTCTCCAACATTTGTTATTCTCCATTTTTTAAATTATAGCCAACCTATTAGGTATGAAATGGTATCTCATTGTGGTTTTTTGTTTTTGTTTTTTACTTGCATTTTCCTGATGACTAAAGACAATGAGCATCTTTCGGTGTGCTTATCGGTTAACTGTATATCTTCTTTGGAGAAATGTCTGTTCATTTCCTTTGTCCTTTGTAAAATTAGGTTGTTTGTCTTTTTGTTGTTGAGTTATAGGAGTTCTTCATATATTCTGGATATTAAACTTTTATCAGATACATGTTTGTAAATCTAATAAATTTTTAAATATTTTCTCCCATTCGGTAGGGCATCTTTTCACTCTGTTGATATAGAAAAGTTTTTTTTGTTTTGTTTTTTTTGTGATGAAGTTTCACTCTTCTTGCCCAGGCTAGAGTGCAATGGCACGATCTCTGCTCACGCAACCTCTGCCTCCCAGGTTCAAGCAATTCTCCTGCGTCAGCCTCCCGAGTAGCAGGGACTACAGGCATGTGGCACCACACCTGGCTAACTTTTACATTTTTAATAGAGATGAGTTTTTGCCATGTTGGCCAGGCTGTTCTCAAACTCCTGTCCTCAGGTGATTAACCCGTCTAGGCCTCCCAAAGTGGTGGGATTACAGGTTTAAGCCACCTTGCCTGGCTGATGTAGAAAAGTTTTCAATTTTGATGAAATCCAATTCCTGTATTTTCTTTAGTTGCCTGGACTTTTGGTGCCATATTTAAGAAACTATTGTCAAATTCAAGATCATCCATATTTTCTTTCTTTTTTTTTTTTGAGGCAGAGTCTCAATCTGTCACCCAGGTTGCAGTGCAGTGGCACAATCTCTGATCACTGCAACCTCCACCTCCCAAGTTCAAACGATTCTCTTGCTTCATCTCCTGAGTAGCTGGGACTACAAGTGTGTACCACCATGCCCAGCTAATTTTTGTATTTTTAATAGAGATCGAGTTTCACCCTATTGGCCAGGCTGGTTTCAAACTCCCGACCTCAAGTTATCCACCCCACTTGGCCTCCTAGAGTTCTGGAATTACAGGCATGAACCACCACTCCCAGCGAGATCATGCATATTTTCATCTATGGTTTCTTCTATGAATTTTACAGGCCGGGTGCAGTGGCTCATGCCTGTAATCCTAGCACTTTGGGAGGACAAGGTGGGTGGATCACCCTAGGTCAGGAGTTCAAGACCAGCCTGGCCTTCATGGTGAAACCTCATCTTAAAAAAAAAAGAAAAAAAGAATTTTACAGTTTTAGCTTTTAAATTTAGGTCTTTGATCCTTTTTGAATTAATGTTTGTATATAGCGTAAGGTAAAGGTACAGCTTTATTCTTTTACATGTAGGTATTTGTTTTTCCAGCATAATTTGTTGAAGAGATTGTCTTCACCTAACCAATTATCTTGGCCAAATAATTTTTTAATGCATAAAATAAGCAGGATTATAAGGAAAATCAGTTACATTGAAATACAGTTATCTAAATATCAAAAATACCAAAATTGTGTTATCTAGTAATGTGGGTCTAATAACTACTAGGGTCTAATAATTTCAAAGTAGTGATGAACGTAACTAATATTTCAAGATTTCTGTACTAATTCTAATGTAATATACAAAAGTTTGTGATTTTTACTGGTGAAAAAGTCAAGTTCTGCTGACACTACTGTGATTTGTTGCCAACATTCATAATTGAAGGAAATGCTAAAGAGGTTAGTGAAATAAAGATATAAGTTATCTTATATAATTTTACACATATCCCCAAATACTATCTAAAGACCGCTTGTGGGTCCACAAACTTCAGGTTAAGAGTCCTTCACAACCTACCTCATTATAGTAATCATAATTATTCAAGTTGTCCTCACTCATACTCTGAATTTATGAGTCCCTCTTATCCACTGGTTTATCACCCACAATTGGCACATGTTGGTATGTTGACATGTTGGTGACAAGTATGGAAGGTCCCTACACAGTCCTGCTCCAGGCTGTCTCCTCCTTGAGGCATTCTCCTTTGCCCATATTTTGACTTTTGCAAGTTGTGGTCTTGGATACCCCTCCCTAGTCCTCTCATTTCCTCTGCTCCAGGATGGGTCAGATACATGTGCCAAAGAGGGCATTGGGGGACAACATTGGCTTTGCCTCTACAATGTAATAGTCTTTATTTTTTTCTTTTGAGACAGAATCTGCTCTGTCACCCAGGCTGGAGTGCAATGGCACAATCTCAGCTCACTGCAACCTCTATCTCCCAGGTTCAAGCAATTCTCCTGCCTCAGCCTCCCAAGTAACTGGGATTACAGGTGTGCACCACCACACCTGGCTATTTTTTTTTGTATTTTTAGTAGAGACAGGGTTTCACCATGTTGGTCAGGCTGGTCTTGAACTCCTGACCTCGTGATCCACCCACCTCGGCCTCCCAAAGTGCTGGGATTAGAGGTGTGAGCCACCGAGCCCGACCGATCGTATGTTTTCCTAACTTTACCCTCATTATAAATAAGTATTCCCAATGAAATTTCACCCTACCTTCTTTCTGCCTTCCTTACTTACTTAGCCTTGCCATCCAGACACTTAAATCTGACTCATTCTGCCTCCCATGAGCTTTATAGCAACTCTTACTCCCTACTTTTAAAACATACAGTTCTTTCCACTTCTGAATTTTAACCAGAAATGTAGCACAGCACAGGGGTTAAGAGCACAATTCTGAAGCCAGGCTGCCTGGTTTTGAATCCTAGTTCTGCTTCTCAGCTATGTGACCTTAGGTAAGCTATTGAACCCAACCCTGCTGTGCCTCAGTTTCCTCATCTGTAAGACCAACATGATAATTAGCACCTGCCTCATAAAGCATGAGGATTGAAAGAGCATTTGTAAAGCACCTAGGAAATAGCTCTAGATAATGAGTTTTTTTATATAATAAAATAACTTTTAACCTCATCTCTTCCTTTCTGCAGAAAACTTATCTCTTTCCCCATTTTCTTCCTCTTTTGCAACTGCAAATCTCCACTCTTATCAAAATCTCCTCTGTGCTTTCATTTTGATTCTTCCATTTCTCACTTTTAAGATGTCTTAACTAAAATCCAGATTCATGTCTAAATCGAGATTCAAATGCTAATACCGTTCCCTCATCAGTTTCAACTTCTGTTCCTCTAATTCCCTCCTTAGTTCCTGTCACTCTTAAAGCCTCATCTCTCCATGTCTATTGTATTTTTCATCTTGGGGAAGAGCTTTGATGACTCTGCCTGGTCTTACCCTAAGTGACTGACACACAGAGAAGAAGGGAGACTGAACCAGATAAAGGAACAAACTGTTCCAGTACCATGCTCTACTCCCCTCCACAGAGGCTCATAATTAGAAAGAGCACACTTTGTACACCTGCCTCACACCCAAGGACTCTTCTAAGAACAGCAATGTGATGTTTCTTCCAAACCAGTGGTCTTGCTCGTGGCTGCCAAGCAGCATTTCACAGCTGCCAATAGAAACTTTGGAGGTAGGAGAGTGGCTAGAACACTGAACTAGAAATCAAAGACTTGGTTTCTAGCCCCATGTCTGCTCACACTTATTCCTGTGACCTTGGTAAAGTCATGTTTATTTGGCATTAATTACCTTAGTAATAGTGATGCTCATAGTTGTGAGAGTAAAACAGGTTTTCTCAATCTCAGCATCATTGACATTTTGGACCAAAAAATTCTTTCTTGTGGAGAAATGTCCTATGCATTCTATAATGTTTAGCCTCTACCCACATGTCAATTGCAAGAATAAAGAATGTCTCTTGATTGGGCACGGTGGCACATGCCTGTAATCCTAGCACTTTGGGAGGCCAAGGCAAGCAGATCACCTGAGATCAGGAGTTCAAGACCAGCCTGGCCAACATGGTGAAACCCATTCTCTACTAAAAATACAAAAATTAGCTGGGCATGATGGTGCATGCTGTAATCCTAGCTACTTGAGAGGCTGAAGCAAGAGAATCAGTTGAACCTGAGAGTCGGAGGCTACAATGAGCCAAGATCATGCCACTCACTGTACTCCAGCCTGGGCGACAGAGTAAGACTCCATCTCAAAAAAAAAAGTCTCTGGACATTGCCAAATGTACACAGGG
Source organism: Leontopithecus rosalia (assembly GCA_028533165.1). Classification (NCBI taxonomy): domain Eukaryota; kingdom Metazoa; phylum Chordata; class Mammalia; order Primates; family Cebidae; genus Leontopithecus; species Leontopithecus rosalia. The sequence goes on from JAPYYA010002884.1 coordinate 11,520, forward strand.
GAACAAAACTGCACCTAGGAGGGATTTACTGGGCTAGAGGATAATAAAGCCTTATTTTATAAAATTGTTTCTTTACATAACTAAGTCCTTAAGCATGGGGCATCATATTCTCTATTTTCTGCTAATTTCTACATGTCACAGGTCAAAGTAAGACAGAGTAAATATTTGGTAAAAATTTGTGCAGGCTGGGTGTGGTGGCTCATGCCTGTAATTCCAGCACTTTGGGAGGCTGAGGTGGGTGGGTCACCTGAGACCAGAAGTTCAAGACCAGCGTGGTTAACACGGTAAAACCACTTCTCTACTGAAAATACAAAAATTAGCCAGGTGTGGTGGTGCATGCCTGTAATCCCAGCTACTTGGGAGGCTGAGGCAGGAGAATAGCTTGAACTCAGGAGGCAGAGGTTGCAGCAAGCTGAGATCACGCCACTGCACTCCAGCCTGTGTGACAGAGCAAGACTTGGTCTCAAAAAAAAAAAAAAAAAAAAATTAGTGCCATGCTCTACTCTCCTCCACAGAGGGTCATAATTAGAAAAAACACTCTTTGTGCACCTGCCTTGTACTTGGAGACTCTCCTAATTGGAAATGACATGAATGTGTTAACTGCCCTTCCGTCTATCAATGTCCCATCTCAAAACACTGTCCTTTTCAAGAGAAAACAACAGCAGTCCATTTTTCTATTGAAAATTTGGTAGATTTAATTCTTCCCAAATATCCTATAAAAACACAGAACTGATTACATGCGGATGTATATGGCTTGGTTCTTGACATATACATAGCACTTGGTTCTGAAGCTAAGGTGATTTAGTCCCCCAAGGAATATCTTGATGTCTGGAGACATTTTTAGCTCTTACAGCTGAAGGAGGGAGTTCTACAAATTTCAAATGGTTAGAGACATGGGACGCTGCTAAACATCCTGTAATGCACAGGACAGCCCACTAACAAAGAATTATCTGGTCCAATATGTCAAACTGCCAGTAGTGTGGATAAGACTCTGCTATTTTTTGGCTCTGTGGGCCAAATACCTTTTCTTGGCTATGCAGGCATTTTCTTTGGAGAAACTAACCAAGTCTCTTCTCTCTCACAGTTGCTCATGGCACAGGTTCCTACGATGCATGCTTACAATCTTTCCCTTCCTAGAATGGATGTGTATGTATCGATTCAAGGATTGGCTTCTTGGAGACTTACTTGCTGGTATAAGTGTTGGCCTTGTGCAAGTTTCCCAAGGTAAGGAAGATCTAAAGCCTGTTCATCCAAAGACAATAAATCAGAACTTGTCCATGTGCCCAGGGTAAAAAATTACTTGTGCTAGATGAATAGAAAAAAAATTGAATTTTATTCACAGCATTACCATTTGTTCCCTTATCTGCCAGATTTCTAACCTCTCCAGAGTGGTTCCAAAAGACTTGGTTTAGATTAAACCCCTGAATGCTTTCCAGAGTACTTGCAACACCCACTCTTGGTTATTTTTTCCCTTAACTAGCGATTTCATACTTACAACTATAATACATCTCACTTGGCATTGGTTTTACCTAGAAAGGTGAAGGATGGGCCAGGCACAGTGGCTCATGCCTGTAATCCTAGCACTTTGGGAGGCCAAAGCATGCAGACTGCTTGAGCTCAGGAGTTCCAGACCAGCCTGGCTAACATGATGAAACCTTGTGTCTACAGAAAGTACAAAAATTAGTGGGGGCCGGGTGCGGTGGCTCACGCCTGTAATCCCAGCACTTTGGGAGGCCAAGGCGGGTGGATCACGAGGTCAAGAGATCGAGACCATCCTGGTCGAAATGGTGAAACCCCGTCTCTACTAAAGATACAAAAAATTAGCTGGGCATGGTGGCCCCTGCCTGTAATCCCAGCTACTCGGGAGACTGAGGCAGGAGAATTGCCTGAACCCAGGAGGCAGAGGTTGTGGTGAGCCAAGATCGCGCCATTGCACTCCAACCTGGGTAACAACAGC
>JAPYYA010002885.1:0-13476 GCA_028533165.1 Leontopithecus rosalia
ATAAATCGTTCTACTATAAGGACACATGCACACGAATGTTCACTGCAGCACTGTTTACAATAGCAAAGACCTGGAACCAACCGAAATGCCCATCGATCATAGACTGGACTGGGAAAATGTGGCACATATACACCATGGAATATTATGCAGCAAACAAAAATGATGAGTTCGTGTCCTTTGTAGGGACATGGATGAATCAGGAGAACATCATTCTCAGCAAATTGACACAAGAACAGAAAATGAAACACCGTATATACTCACTCATAGGCGGGTTATGAACAATGGGAACACATGGACACAGGGAAGGGAGTACTACACACTGAGGTCTATTGGGGGAAATAGGGGAGGGCCAGTGGGGGGGGGAGGTATGGCATGGGGAGAAATGCCAAATATGGGTGAAGGTGTAGAAGGCAGCAAAACACACTGCCACGTGTGTACCTATGCAACTATCTTGCATGTTCTGCACATGTACCCCAAAACCTAAAATGCAATAAAAAGAAAAAAGAAAGTACTGCATCTAGAATATCAAATGGTAATTCATTAAACTTGATTACATAAGAAAATATGCACCAACCTCCCAAATGCTCAGGCTGTACCTCACCCAATCGGACAATAGGAAATAAGTTTTCTTTCGTTAACTGATGATATTTAACTATTTCCTTACAGAAGACAGGTAAGTCTCCTGTAACCCTCTGTCATCGAAGAATAAGTTCAGCAGTGGTACACTGTTTTATCAAAAAGATGTCACCTCGTTACCAGCAATATTTTTAGTGTGTGCCATTTTTCTTAAAAAAAATGAAACCTCTCAAACCCTATAAAAATAACATGTAATTTTTTTAATGTTACAAATGGGAAAAGACTATCCATGTCCTCAGTAATAATGATAATTTTTTGATTGCCAGTAGAGCAGAAAGTAAATATATTTTTTAAAAATTTAAGACCTATTGAATTCTAACTTTTCTCCGTGACTTGTTTATGAATTAGACAAAATTGAAAAGGGTTTGAAATTTAGCCGTTGGACAACATGAAACATGAAAACTTTCTGAATTCAAAAAGAAAAATCTGAAAAATTGTAGAGAAGAAAAAAAGGGCCATATTTAGAGACCCAAATTCTAAATTTCTTAAAATAAGGCCCCATTCAATAAAACTTAGATACTAGCTGATAAAAGAGGATTTACTCAAGTACTTTATTCCTCTCGAGGCATTATAATCCTAAAACTGTCAATATTATAAGGCTTAAAGAAAGTTTCTAATTTCTACATCACTGTAAAGTCAGTCAGTTATCACTACAAGATCATATTATTTGCCTGTATTAGGCACAAGTATGTTTGGTTAATATTCATGACTTTAGTTTTTTCTGCCTCTGCAATCCAATGCTTAAATTGCCGTTTGCAGTTTAACAAATAGTAAAAGAAGTAAATGTCTGTGATATTTCAACTTTTCTGTTTGAAAAATTCCAGCGTAGAAATAAATCTCAGTAGATGTGTATGGGCTGTGTTAACTCCCCATGGATTCAGACTGGAAAACTCAGATTGTATGGCTTTTACAAAAGAACTCTAGATGATTCTGATGCAGGTGCCCATGAACCATTCTTTAAGAAATTCTTTGAGAATTTTGACAACTAGACTGTTCCAAAGCTATTGAGTGGAAGGGAGGCTCTTCTCCTTAGCAAACTCTTTAATTAGCTTTACAGTTCTAGTGCCTACAAACACCTCTTTAAAACTCTGCAAGGGATTTCCTCTCAAACAATTACAGATATAGGTCTCCTAATCACCTACTTTCCATGAGTTGTAAACTAGTCCAAGCTTGGATTTTAGGTCCAGGCATTCAATGACTAATCACCACCATTGTCAATACAACAATTACAACACAGAACTTCTGGCAGGCCTCACTGATTTTTCATCAGCCTTTGTTTCCCTAAACTGGAATGTTCTATGATGCAAGCTGGATGAGCTGGTTATAAATACCACTCACTGATCCGACACAGCTTGCATCATAATGGCAATGCCATATTAAGGTAGATCACATGGATCTGCAGACAGAGCAAATTCTTATTCCAAGTGGCAGAAAATAGGACTATATAAGTTTATCCCTTTTCTTTTTAGCTTATTTATACATAAATTGATATCACTGTTAGAGGAACTGGATGCATGCCTACCTGCCACCATAAATATGACAAATCTCCTTTTTCTTGATGGCAATAAGAAGTGTTTTATTTGTTTTGTATTATATTTTTTCTCAAGAACTAAGAGATGATTTCAACAGCAGCTTAGGCTGTTTTTAAATTGTTGATCAGAGTGATGATCTTATTGGCATCAACATTAGTAAGTCTCATAGTACAGCTCCAAGGAGCCTTTTCCAAAATCCCATGATTGGGTTAGGTCCCCTTCTGTGTACTGCCATTGCTCCTTGTAGCTAAGCCTTTTTTTTCAGCCAGTTGTCCTCCTGTCTTGTGATTAGGTATTCATGTTTCTGACAGCATTAGTGTGAAACCTTCCTGAGGGCGGTCACTATCCCCAGTGCCTCCCAGAATGCCTGGGATACGAAACTGGTCAATAAATTTTTGTTGCAAAAATATGTACATAAAATCAAAAGCACTTTATTAAGGAGGCATTCTTTGATATCTAAGTGGAGAACACCCTAGTCAGTCCCATCTTACCTCCTCTATCCAGAAACATACTTTTCAGTTAACTTTGCTCTTGGAAGGTCCATCTAAATATAGCTCTCCTCAAAGGAGACATTCTGTAGGGGTTCCCACCAAAGTTATTCGAGGGTCATTGTGGACTGCTTATCCTTAGTTTTTGTTATTGGAAAATATCTTTTTAAGCTAACATGCAGCAGAAATCTATTGATTTTTTTTTAAATCCTGTGGAATGAGTGTTTTAATTACGGTCTGTTATCAGTGGGTCTATTCCATGATAGTCCCTGGTAAGGTATTACAATATATAAATATTTGGCATGTGTAAAAGAAATCCTGTGTTGATTTTGCTTTTGCTTTTCTTTTTTTTTTTTTTTTTTTTTTGGTAGAGCAGCCTTTCTTCAAGGGAGGCTATAGCAAGACATAGCCTGCAACAGGGCCTTGCAACAGTGGAGAAAGAAACTGGATTCGACTCCTGGTTTTACTTTAAAAAAAGTATTGATCTTACATGTATATCATGTATATGTTTATATGTACATATACACATATAAATGTTTATTTAACAGCATTTGTTTATACCAAATTAGTTTAACACATTGGTCTGGACTATATGTTGGCACATGAAACTAACATCACTCTACTTGACTTTGGGTGTAAATGGTCACATTCAGAACAAAATTTGAAGGCTGTCAAAGCCCTGCAGGAATGAACAGAATCTTTTAGGTGTTTCCCCCGCCAATGCCACTGGTGCCAATGTCTACACACTATACAGGGCATGGAGTTGGCAGAGGACTGGCCTGAGTAGGTGAAGGATTTTATTCTGGCAGATGGTGAGATTCCCCGCAATTCTATATGGATCCCATTGGAATGGCTACATAAATGACTCTCTGGTAAAGATCCAAGCTTCTGTCCTGAAAGGCAGTATAGTATGGTGATTCTGGAAACAGACACCCTGGTTTCAGATTCTAGCTAAGCAATTTCAGGTGAGCTGTCTAACTTCTCTGTATCTCTGATTCCTCATCTTTAATTTAGTGATGATTATAATGATGATGATGATGATGATGTTAACTTCCCTTTAAGGTTGTTGTGGGGATTAAATGCATTAATTGTTATGTAAAAGGCATTTAGAATAATGCCTGGGAAATAGTAAATAACCAGTAAACATAATTCATTCTTATTATTATTGCCTGGGATGCAGCTGAGTCTAGGGTGAGAAAGATGAGGCCTGTAGAGCTCAAAACTTATGGAGACATTCACTCTCAAGTGCTAATCCTGTATTTGCATGCCCCTAAGATTAAAATCCTCCTTAAAATTTGCATTCTAGGTGCCTCACCTTTGTCCTGGCTTTGCCTGGAATGTCTCAAGTGATCAGGGTGAGAGTCCTAGGATTGCCTTGCTTAGAATAATACAAACGAAAACAAGATTCTACATCTTTTCTCTACACCTCTCCAGTTTAGTCAGTTCTTGGTGAATAGTCATGAGCCACAAAACCTATGACAAATAAAAGCCTAACTGAAACACTGCTGACACCTGCCTTTCAAATGCAGTGTTCTCATTCTGCACCAGATGGATTCCCCTGGACTCTTCTTACAAGATCATTGTATGGCAGGTTTAAATCTTCTAAATCTTGCATTTTATGCTGGGGACTGTGTTTACCTGTTCGAGGTAGCTAATGAGGGAGTTTTTGTTATCCTCCCAGTAGGTCTTCAGAGTCTCTTCAGGTGGGAACTTCTCACAGCTAAGCTCCACGGTGATCTCAAAACAGTTGCTGCTAAGGTAATTGAAGTCTTGCATCCCTGCCAAAATGCCAAATGGAAAGTCAAAATATGAATGAGGAGCCTAAAACTCTACATATGCTAGTCTTCTGAATCAAGAACCAAGTAAAAAATATGCAAACCAAGACATTTGGGAAGACTGTGGGAAACCTTAAGGGAAATCAGCTGCTGTAAGGGAATGAACAACATAGGTGGGGGATTGTTTTACCTTAAAAGCACAAACTCTCAGCTTCCTAAGCAAAAGAGTTTGCTGCAACAGAGTGCTATTGCAAACATCACCCACCTTCCACATTGCTGGAATGGGCTTTGAAGAAGACAACAGGGTAAAAGACGCCATTTCTACTGATCTGTTAAAGAAATGCACATCCCTCTAAGTGTACCTTTCTTCTGGAGAAGATCGTGGAGTTTCATGTGAGATAATCTGACATACTATATTTTTCCTTAAGCCCAATCAATATCATGGTGTATTCCTGAGGAGTCTTGCAAATATACTATTGTCCATCAAAGAAAATGATGAGACAAGTCTCAATTGTTTTAGATTCTTTGCCAAAGTTAAGGATGTACCCCAGAGACGGGTCTATGCCTTTCTCCAAAGATGATTTTGAGGGCTCCAAATTTAAAGGGGAGAAGGTGGGATATTGAGAAGCACACTGTTTTCACATAAACAAAAGGGGACAAAGGAAAAATGTGGGGAGTCTGCATTTTACATAAGATAACAGACAAAATGGGGTAGGGGAGCAATCAGGTATGCATTTGTGGGATGACTATATTTGTAAAGATAAGATATCAATTTACATGGCTATGGTGAAGTTTTAACAGCTCACCAGGAATTTCCTCGTGGGCAAATATGGGGGAGGCAAGTAACCTTTTGTCTTACAGTCATCTTATTTAGGAACCAAAAGGGGAAGGCTGGTGTGCATGACCCAGTTCCCAGCTTGACTTTTCCCTTTAGCTAAATGAGTTTGGAGAAAATTTAATTTCCTGTCACACTTTATATTAATTCAACAATCACTGAATATCTACTACATAGAAGAAATAATGATAATAATACTTCAAATTGCACCATAGAGAATTTTCTGCATCCAGAACAATTTTTATTTAAATCTGACTCAAATTAGTAGTGGATGCTGTTAGTGCCCCTCAGATTGCTTTTATGGAGCCAGAACATCCAGCCTCAATCTGCTGTAGGTGTTGGCTGCTAAGAGCTCACAGCTACCCCATCCCCACCCCTTTTCCAGAGAATTGCTGGTGGGAGCCAGAATCTCCCACATGGCTTGGGAGTTATATCCTCCTATCTCTCACCCCCAATTCCTTCTAGCAGCCCACAACCAATGGCTGACCAATATGGAGCCACCAAAGGCTGGTCCCCATCCATCAAAGGGAGACAAACCTGCCCTGATTTATGTTCCAGGCTTTTTCCAATGGCTTAGGCCAAGGCTGGGCTTTACCTGAGACCACACCCCTGTTTAGCTCTATCCCCTTCCTTGACCCACTTCCCTCACTTCCCTACAAGATTTTTCCTAAAAAAGTGCTCCCTTAATAAATTACAAGCATCCAAATCCCTGTCTGAGGCTCTGCTTCTAGAAAACCTGACCTAAGACATGGATGTTATTCACTATATACAGAACTGAAGACTATCAAAGCTTCCTTTAATTATTTAGTTAAGTGAGACATAATCACTGACTAATATTATTTTTATTGTTAATAATGTTATTATCGGCATTTTACTAATATGGATCACTTTATATTTTGCAGAGAATATACTATTTGTTCAAAAAGGTGTTCCAAGAAATCATTAAAGTTTTAATAAAAATTAAAATATAAAATTACTTCCCATCTGATGTACTAGATATGTTCTAAATCCTATATTTGATATAGATCATATTTCTCAAGCTATTGGGGGAAAGTCTGATCTGGTTAAAATGCAAAATATGAATAAAAACAGAATTAACATGTATCAGAAAATATTTTTCTCAGTACAAAATTCAACACAATTAAACATATTAAACAAACCAATACCCTACCCTACAATTAGCTGCTACTACCCTAACAAATTTTCCTTTTCCGGGTAGGCCATAGAAAATTTTTCTTAAGCAAAGAGAAAAGAAAAAAATATAGAAATATCTTTGCATTTCACTCTTCATCCTTGAGTGTTAGTGAAAGTAAGAGCTCTGTAAAGTCCACCCTGGGACAAGGAAGCCAAGAGAGCTGCCTTGGCTGCCTAGGAAGGGGCCCCCCAGCTGCTGTCCCACATGGCAACTGCTTCTATTTCAGACTCCATAAAAGGTGAAAAGCTACCTGATCTAATATGGATTATTATTAAAGTAGTGAACATAAACTAAATATTCCATGTCAAGTAGTCCCCATTAGCCCATCATTTAGTAAAAAAGTAGTGTGCACTAGGTTATACTACAAGCCAAAGCAAGCCCTCTAAAATATATATTTACCTATAGTGAAAGCCTGACCAGCATATACTAAGGATGCCATCTTATTCCTTAAGGCTGGAATTTAAAAGTAGGGTAGTTAATGATATACAATTTATTATTTTCTCAATGAATGTCTTCAGTTCATTTCCTGAACCTCTTTAATTAGCATCTCAATTTTTAAAATCCACAAAAACAAAATTATACATAATAATCATTCATGCAAAAAACTGACTTTAATGGAAGAACCATAGATTCAGTTTACTTTTTAATGATGGAGGATGATTGAAGATTCTCTAAATCTAAATCACTCTCTAATCTAAATGGTCATTGTAAAGAAGCTACTATCAGACAGCTCACTGAAAACTCACCTCCAGGTACACTGTACCAAGCACCACCATTGGTGGTTCCATCTACAAAGCTGCTGTCATCATCATTCTTGCGACATGGTGGCCGATTGGGGTCAGACATGGCTGGGTTGAAAGAAGAGTATGCCCGGGCCACGCTTTGGAAAATGGCATCATCTGGGGAGGAGCTGTATTCATGAGCACTACCTAGAAAACAAATCCGTAAGATTAAAGAAACGAGCACAGACCAAGCAGCACTGCATGTTTTCTAAAGAGCGATTCAGTGTTAAGTAATTGTATTGTTGATGTATTTTTTTAGTTATGTAACTATGAGAAAGAGGCAAAAGTTTAAATACTAAATAATTACACTTAGTTTTTAAGCTATAAAACTTCCATTCCTAATACTACAAAGTAGAAAGTGGGTAGAATGTACACTCCACTTACTAACTGAAAGCTTCACAAGGAAAGGTAATAAAGTCATGGTAAACTAGGCCTGGGAGAATAGCAGGGAGATTTTTATCAAAATACTTAATTTAGAAAAGGGCCTATATCAACCTCATACCCACTATGAATCATTCTCATATATACCATTCAACATCTGGTTTTAGATTTTTTAAATCTACTGTATGTATTATAGAAATAAGTGACATATTTTGATACACTGTATTCTTATTCAGGCACTATAAATTATGGAGGCCTATAAGTTTCCCAGTTATCAGCAAACCACAAAATCTCTAAATTTACTTAACAATATTATTTCACTAAAGATGTTCATCACTCAGTTTTCAATATCTAAAATTATCAACCCAAAAACACCATTAAAAGGTTGGCAAAGGACAAGAACAGACATTTCTCAAAAGAAGACATACAAGCAGCCAAAATAATTGGGAAAAAATGCTCAACATCACTAATCATCAGAGAAATGCAAATTAAAACCACAATATCATATTATATCACTCAGAATGGCTATTAATAAAAAGTCAAAAAGCAACAGATATTGTCATGGATTCCCACCACTGTTGGTGGAAATGTAAATTAGTATAACTTCTATGGGAAAGAGTATGGAGATTTCCCAAAGAACTAAAATCAGAACTATCATTCAACCAAGTAATCCCACAACTATCTATCCAAAGGAAAATCATCATTATATAAAGAAGACACAGGCACGCATATGTTTATGGCAGCACTATTCACAAAAGCAGAGTCATGGAATCAACCTAATTGTCCATCAACGGTTGACTGGATAAAGAAAATATGGTACATATACACTATGCAATACTATGCAGCCATATAAAAGAATGAAATATATTTCACAACAACATGCATGGAGCTGGAGGCTATTTTCCAAAGTGAAATAATTCAGAAACATAAATCAAATGCCACATATTCTTATTTATAAGTGGAAGCTAAACAATGGTGTACATGGACATAAAGGTGGAAATAATAGACCCTGGGGACTCCAAAATGGGTGAGGATGGGAGGAGGTGAGTGGTGAAAAATTACCTATTGGGTTCACTCTTTTGGTGATGGGTACACTGGAAACCCAAACCTCACCATTATGTGATATATCCCTGTAACAAACCTATACATGTACCTCTGAATCTAAAGTTTTTAAAAAGAAAATAATCACCCCGTGTTTACAAAGAGCTAACTTTCCAAAGGCCTCTGAGAATGGATGCAAAGCACGTAATTCCCTGGAGCAACGAATATCAAGTTGAAAATATATATCTGGCTAAAGCTTGCTTTGTCTGAAGCTTAACTGAAACTAGTTAGAGAAAGCCAAAGCACCACTTCCCCTCCCTGAACCACCAGAAACAGTTCCAATAGCAAAACTGTGTGAACCCAGAAAGAGGCATGTAGAGATCCACGTGGTCCCTGATCAAGCACCAAGAGGCTGCCGCCATGTTTAAGCCATCTTCTTATGAACCTACATCATCTTCTACATGAACCTACACAGCTTCTGTAATCGCTCCACTTTATCAGTGTCCAGGAGTGACCCAGGTTTATGCCTTGTATTTTCTCCCTTTCTGTTGGCTAGGTACTCTGTTAAGATCATGTTTTCCTTCACCTAAACTATTGAAAAAGGGAGTCCTTTTCTGCCAAATAGATATGCTAACACCACATGAAATGATGAGGAGAGGTTTCTGTTAAACATATTTATTTCAAAAGGCAAAAACATGTAATGACCAGTTTCTTAAAAGAATATTACAGAAATCATCCTATAAACCCTTGTACAGTATTATAAACTTTGAGCCAATTAAAGAAGCAGGAAGAATACCTACCACTCCGCGTCTCATCATACGGATAATTGGCCACAAGGTCTCCTCCATGGAGATTGGCAGAGAGTACAAAAGGAATATCCATAATCCAGTGAATGACAGCCTTGGTCTCAGGAGCAAGCTGTACAGATGAAAGATTAAAAGGATTATAAATTTAATAATCATTGGTATGATCACTTGACAGAAAAGACATAGGAAATGTAAGGGAATAAACTGAAAGTGGGTCATATTTTAACTACTTTGCAGTTGTCATCATAGAAAAAAATAAAGGTTCCTATAAGAGCAGCATTCCTCATGTCTTTCTCAGATTTATAATAAAAATATTTCAATAATGTTTAAATTTCTCTCAAAGTTTTATTTTTGTGAGCTGCCAGTTTTCCTCCCTTTGTAAGTTGAAAACCAGCATGCAACTCACAAATTTTGGAATATGTCTGTCTGATCTGTAGTGGTTCAAACATTATTATTATGAACAGTTATGGATAAGACAAGGAGAAAAGAAAATAGTTGAACTACAGAACAAGATTTGTCCTCTGTAGTGGTTCAAACGTGGTAAAGTTTATTTCCAAATTTTGCTTACTGTTTTCCCAACTCCCTAAAAGAATATTAGTTTGAGTCTCTTTCAGAGTGGACTGTAAAATATGTTTACTTTGGAATGGTCATCTTAAATTTTAAAATAAAGACAAGTTTCAAGAATTCATGTTAAGTCTTTAGAATGATTCACTGACCCTCCTATCTTGGAACCAAAACAAAGGAAAAAAGAAACGTATACCAAAGAAATAATGTGGACCCAAAAGCTGGATACTTTCATGCAATTAGTTTTTAATAGCAACTAGCAAGACTCTCAAACCCTAAGTACTTCTTTGATGAAAAGAAAAGGTTTTACTGACTATGTAATCCATGCTGTTCTTTGGGACTAAAAATCTAATGGCATCAGTAGAGTTTGATGGTTATAATAAGATATTGTATTTGCACAGCTCTTCTCAGTTTATGAAGAGCTCTCACATGAACTATTTTATTACACTTCAAAACATTCGCATTGGATATGCAAAGATATTCATACCCATTTTGCAAAGAGGAATCTGAGAGTTGAGTGTGTTAAATAGCATATCTAAGTTCATACAGCTAAGAGTTCATATCCAGTCTGTGAAACCATAAGGCTCAAGCTGTTTTTAGTGTATCAGCTTTAGTCTATTAAAATTATCCTATTTTCACATAAGCTACTCTTAACTGTGGAAAAGCATGATTTAGAGTAGGAGGTTGTTTTTGTTATTTTTCGTTTGGTTGGTATATCTTATTTTTGCTAAAAAAAAAAAAAAAAAGTTCATTGTAGAAAATGTAGAGTAGGCCGGGCACGGTGGCTCAAGCCTGTAATCCCAGCACTTTGGGAGGCCGAAGTGGGTGGATCACGAGGTCAACAAATCGAGACCATCCTGGTCAACATGGTGAAACCCCGTCTCTACTAAAAATACAAAAAATTAGCTGGGCATGGTGGCACGTGCCTGTAATCCCAGCTACTCAGGAGGCTGAGGCAGGAGAATTGCCTGAACCCAGGAGGTGGAGGTTGCGGTGAGCCGAGATCATGCCATTGCACTCCAGCCTGGGTAACGAGAGTGAAACTCCGTCTCAAAAAAAAAAAGAAAAGAAAAGAAAATGTAGAGTAGATGGACAAGAACAAAGAAGAAAACTGAAATTACCCATAATTTTACCACCTAAAGATAACCACTACTAACATTTGTATATATCTTTTTCAGTCTTTTCACAATGTATTCATATAATTTTTAACTGTGATCATTTATATACCATTTTAGATACTGCTTTTTTTGCTTGACAACAGATAATGAACACCTTTTCATGTTATTAAATACCCCTCTAAAATAACAGTATAATGGCTGAGTGGTAGACAATGTCCGGATATACCATTCTTTAATACTAATGAAATGATAGCTAATACTTATTAAACACTTTCTGTGTGAGGCATTGAATTCTCCCATTCACTCTGTGAAATAGGAACTACATTTTCCCCATCTTACAGGTGAGTAAACTGAGACATAGAGAAGTTAGGGAACAGCATGAGGCCCTTCAGCTGGGAGTGGCAGAGGCTGGACTCGAGCCCAGCCAGTCCGGCTCCACAGCCACTACACTAGTACTAGTCATCTCCAAGTGGTGATACTGCGTTGTTTATATTTTTTAAAATAAGGCTGGGCGCGGTGGCTCACGCCTATAATCCCAGCACTTTGCAAGGCCAAGTCAGGTGGATCATGAGGTCAAGAGATCAAGACCATCCTGGTTCAACATGGTGAAACCCCGTCTCTACTAAAAATACAAAAATTAGCTGGGCATGGTGGTGCACGCCTGTAGTCCCAGCTACTCGGGAGGCTGAGGCAGGAGAATCACTTAAACCCAGGAGGCGGAGGTTGCAGTAAGCTGAGATCATGCCATTGCACTCCAGCCTGGGTAACAAGAGCAAAACTCCATCTCAAAATAAATAAATAAATAAATAAAAATACTGTGAATGCCTTTGTAGCTACCATTTGTGTAAATTCCTTAGAGAAATCCCTAGAAATTGAATGACTTAACCAAAAGCTAAGCACATTTTTAGCTAAAAATGTTTAGGTTAAAATTTATATTATCTAAAACTGTATACATTTAAAAATGTATTCCAAACTGCATTCCTATAAGGTACAGAAATACAACCAGCAACAGTATAATAAACCTTCTTTGGCTAATCTTTTTAAGAACAATAGAATTATGTGTTTTAAAGTGTGTCATGTTGATTAATGACAAATAGAATTTTTAAAGTTTGCATTATTTTAATTAACTAATAAAACTAGAACAGATTTTTTTATATTTCGTGATTTCTTATATTTATTCTTTTGTGACATATTTATACAGTTTTTCTGTTGAAATGAATAGCTTTTCCTATTGACTTCCAAAAGTTGTTTAGTTAAAAAAATTAGCTCTCTATGACACACTATAAATATTTTCCAAGTGTGTCATGTGCCTTTCAAATTTTGTAATTAAAATACAGAATATTAAGATATTTATGTTAAGCACATGTCAAACCTATTGATCTTTTCCTTATGGTCTCTTTGCTTTTCCATTTCATGCCTTTGTTCAGCAAATATTAAGTGAACCCCATGTGCTAATGTCTATACAAGAAATTTAGAAAGTGCTATCCCCCTCTAAATATTATATACTTACCAAATTTTCTAGTTTCATACTATTTAAACTTAAATTGTAGTGTCTAGAATTTATTTTGATCTATGCTGATATTTAGGAGATGGATTTGTCTCAATTCCATGTATTCAATAATGCATTCTTTCCACAAGGATCTGAAATACGCTTTTACTATATTTTGATTTTAATCTACCTAAAATAACTAATATGGAAGATGAAATCAAAATATTCTTTAATTCTCATGCTTTTTTAAATGATTTTATGTTTTAATGCCCAATTGCTAACATGACATTAATATTGAGATGAGTTTAACACACTCTTCTATAATATTCCGTTCAAAAGTTTTTCTTTTACTACTAAATTTATTTTCAGTCCTTCCCTTTCTTGTGCATCTCTCATTCCCTTTATTTTCTCTAACCCAAAGACAGATATTAATATTTCAATAAGTTTAGAAAAGGCAAAAATCACCATGGTTTGGAGAATCATTGAGAACTTCCGGAAGGAGGTGGAACTTCACCAAGTCTAGGGACGAATTGGGATAAAAGAATAAGCCTATTAGACTTAGAGCAGATCTCTCAGCAGAAACCCTGCAAGCCAGAAGAGACTGGGGGCCAATATTCAACATCCTTAAAGAACAGAACTTTCAGCCCAGAATTTCATATCCTGACAAATTAAGCTTCAAAATTGAAGGAAAAATAAAATTTTTTATGAACAAGCAAGTACTCAGAGATTTTATTACCACCAGGCCGGCTGTACAAGAAGTTCTGAAAGAAGCATTACACACAGAAAGGAACAACCAGTAGTAGTCTTTCTAAAAATGTACTAAAAACTAAAGAA
>JAPYYA010002886.1:0-13474 GCA_028533165.1 Leontopithecus rosalia
AGGAACACTTTTACACTGTTGGTGGGAGTGTAAATTAGTTCAACCATTGTGGAAGACAGTGTGGCAATTCCTCAAGGACCTAGAAATAGAAATTCCATTTGACCCAGCAATCCCATTACTGGGTATATATCCAAAGGACTATAAATCGTTCTACTGTAAGGACACATGCACACGAATGTTCATTGCAGCACTGTTTATAATAGCAAAGACCTGGAACCAACCCAAGTGCCCATCGATGATAGACTGGACTGGGAAAATGTGACACATATACACCATGGAATATTATGCAGCCATCAAAAACGATGAGTTCATGTCCTTTGTAAGGACATGGATGAACCTGGAGACCATCATTCTCAGCAAACTGACACAAGAACAGAAAATTAAATACTCCATGTTCTCACTCACAGGTAAACAATGAGATAAACAATGAGAACACATGGACACAGGGAGGGGAGCACTACACACTGGGTCTATTGGGGGGAATAGGGGAGGGACAGCAGAAGGGGGAGTTGGGGAGAGATAGCATGGGGAGAAATGCCAGATATGGGTGAAGGGGAGGAAGGCAGCAAATCACACTGCCACATGTGTACCTATGCAACTATCTTGCATGTTCTG
Organism: Leontopithecus rosalia; assembly: GCA_028533165.1. Classification (NCBI taxonomy): domain Eukaryota; kingdom Metazoa; phylum Chordata; class Mammalia; order Primates; family Cebidae; genus Leontopithecus; species Leontopithecus rosalia. The sequence continues at coordinate 616 of JAPYYA010002886.1, forward strand.
CACATGTACCCCAAAACCTAAAACGCAATTAAAAAAAGAAAGAAGAAGATCCAAATAAATAAAATCAAAGATGAAAAAGATAGACATTACAAATGATATCTCAGAAATTCAATTGGAAACTATTACGACCAACTTATGCCAATAAATTGGCATATACCATATGATCATTTCCAATAAATTGGAAAACAGAAAAAATAAATAAGTTCCTAGACACATACAATCTACAAAGACTGAGCCATGAAGAAATCCAAAATGTGAATATACCAATAACAAGTAATGAGATCAAAGCCATAATAAAAAAAATCTCCCAGCAAAGCAAGGCCCAGGACCCAATGGCTTTACTACTAAATTTTACCAAACATTTCAAGAAAAACTAATACGAATCTTACTCAAAAAAGTATTCCAAAAAAGAGAGGAGATAATACTTCCAACTCATTCTATGAGGCCACAACTACCCTGATATGAAAACCAGACAAAGACACGTCAAAAAAAAAAAACTACAGGCCAATATCCCCAGTGAACATTGATGCAAGAATCCTCCACGAAATACTAGGAAACCAAATTCAACAATACATTAAAAAACATTCATCATGACCAAGTGGGATTTATCCCAAGACCGTGTGCATGTTCAACATACACAAGTCAATCAATGTGATAGACCATATCAGCATAATAAAGGAAAAATACCATATGATCATTCCAATTGATGCTGAAAAAGCTTTTGATAAAATTCTACATCCTTTCATAATTTATTTTAAAAAACTCAAAAACATGGAGGTTCCTCAAAAAACTAAGAATTGGCTGGGCATGGTGGCTCACACCTGTAATCCCAGCACTTTGGCAGGCCAAGGCAGGCAGATTACCTGAGGTCAGGAGTTCAAGACCAGCCTGGCCAACTGAGTGAAACCCCATCTCTACTAAAAATACAAAAATTAGCCAGGCATGGTGGTGCATGCCTGTGATCCCAGCTACTTGGGAGGATGAGGCAGGAGAATCACTTGAACCCAGGAGGTAGAGGCTGCAGTGAGCCAAGATCACACCACTGCACTCCAGCCTGGGCAATAGAGCGGGACTCCATTTCGGGGAAAAAAATCAAAACACCAAAACAAAATGAAGAATAGAACTACTATGTGATCTAGCAGTCCCACTGATAGGGATATACCTAAAAGAAAATAAATCAGTAAATCAAAGAGATGTCTGCACTCCTATGTATTGCAGCACTGTTCACAATATCCAAGATTTGGAACCTAGTTGTCTATCAACAGACAAAAGAATAAATAAAATGTGGTACATATGCACATGTCCATCCACGTGGATGGAAATGGAGGACATTATGTCTAGTAAAATAAGCCAGGCACAGAAAGACAAGTTTTACATGTTCTCACTCATTTGTGGGAGCTAAAAATTAAAACCATGGCATTCATGGAGATAGAGAGTAAAATGAACATTACCGGAGGCTGGTAAGGGTTGAAGGGTGAATGGTAGGGATGGTTAAGGGGTACAAAGACATACTTAGATAGAATGAACAAGATACAGTATTTGACAGCACAACAGGGTGACTAAAGGCAACCACCATGTATTGAACATTTTTTAAATAACTAAAAGAGTCTAACTGGATTGTTTGTAACACCAAAAAATGATAAATCCTTGAGATGAATACACATTTCCCTGGATGGAATTATTACAAATTGCATGCCTGTATCAAAATATCTCATTACCCCAAAAATATATAAACCTACTATGAACCCACAAATATTAAAAATAAATAAATAAAATATTAGAAATTACAGGGAAAACAACGAAGGGCATATAAGAAATTCTCTGCGTCATCTTTGCAACTTTTCTGTAAATCTAAAATAAAGTCAGAATAATTCTCCACTTACGATAGTTCATTTTATGTATCAACGTGACTGAGTCACAGGTTGCTAAGGCATTTGGCCAAACATTATTCTGAGGACGTCTGTGAGGGTGTTTCTGGATGAGATTAACATTTGAGCACAACGGATTGCCCTCCCCAATGTGGGTGGTCCTCACCCAATCAACTGAAGGCTTAAGTAGGAACAAAAAGATTGAGTAAGAGGAGAGGCCTCCTGCCAGACTACTTGACCTGAGACATTGGTCTTTCAGCCTTTCAGACTCAGACAGAAACATCAACACTTCTTGGGTCTTGAGGCTGCTGGCCTTTGAATCAGCAGCTCTCCTGGGTCTCCACCTTGCCCACTGCAAATCTGGGGATTTATCAGCCTCCATTATCACATGAGCCAATTTCTTATAGCAAATCTACATCTATCTATCTAATATGGTTTGCCTCTGTGTCCCCACCCAAATGTCATCTCATAGCCCTACTGGGGCACTGCCTAGTGGAGGTGCGAGGAGAGGGCCGCCATCCTCCAGACCCCAAAACGGTAGATCCACTGACAGCTTGCACCATGTGCCTGGAAAAGCTGCAGACACTCAATACCAGCCCACAAAGGCAGTCATGAGGGAGGCTGTACCCTGCAAAGCCAAAGGGGCAGAGCTGCCCAAGACTATGGGAACCTACTTCTTGCATCAGCATGACCTGGATGTGAGACCTGGAGTCAAAGGAAATCATTTTGGAGCTTTAAGATTTGACCACCGTGCTAGATTTCAGACTTGCATGGGGCCTCTAGCCCCTCTGTTTTGGCCAATTTCTCCCATTTGAAATGGTTGCATTTACCCAATGCCTGTACCCCCACTGCGTCTAAGGGTGGAATGATATGGTTTGGCTCTGTGTCCCCACCCAAATCTCATCTTGTAACCACCATGATTCCCACGTGTTGTGGAAGGTACCTAGTGGGAGATAACTGAATTATGGGGTAGGTCTTTTCCATGCTGTTGTCACGATAATGAATACGTCTCACAAGATCTGATGCTTTTGAAAACGGGGTTTCCCTGCACAAGCTCTCTCTTTGCCTGCTGCCATCCACATAAGATGTGACTTGCTCCTCCTTGCCTTCTGCCATGTTTGTGAGGCCTCCCCAGCCATGTGGAACTGTAAGCCCAATAAATCTCCTTCTTTTGAAAATTGCTCAGTCTCAGGTATGTCTTTATCAGCAGCATGAAAACAGACCAATACGCTATCTATCTATCCTATTAGTTCTGTTTCTCTCTGAAAAACCCTAATACACCACATTCACAGAAAGAAAGAAAAAGGAGAAAACTCCCATGATTATCTCAATAGATGCAGAAAAGGCATTTAACAAAATTAATGATTAAAAAAACTCTTAGAAAACTGAGCATCAAATAACACTTCCATGACCTGAAAAAGAAGTCTAGAGAAGCCATCACATGAATGGGTGAAATGTTGAGGTTTTCCACCTAATACCAAGAACAAGACAAAGATATCCATTCTCACTTCTATTCAAAATCGTATTGAATGTCTTAGTGTAGAAGGGCAAGGAATGGAGATGAAAGGCATCCAGATAGAAAACTATAAAACTGCTATTATTTGAAAATAACGTGATTGTGTATTAGAAAATCCAAATGAATCTACCAATAAATGATTTTAAGCAGTAAGTGCATTTAGCAAGGCTGCTGTATACAAGGTCAACATACAAGAATCACTTGTATTTCTATATGCCTGCAACAAATGTTAGAAATTTAGGAAAGCTTTTGAAAAACATAAAATACTCTTAGGTGAATGAATATAATGAAAGATGAATAAGACTTCTACACTGAAACCTACAAAACACTATTAAGGGAGATTAAACCCTACATAAATAAATATATACTATGTTAATTATTGAAAGGCTCAGTATTTTTAGATGAGAAAGTCTCCCCAAAACCATTTAAATATTTCACATAACCACATCCAAATACCAGAAGAATTCGGTTTTGGTGGAAAATGATAAGCTAACTGGAAAATGCGTATGCAAACGCCAAGGGCTGAGAATAACGAAGGAGATCCTGAAGGAGGAGGAGGTGGAGCATGAGGATGAGGAGGAGACGGGAGGTGATGAAGACGCTGTGATACAGTACAAAGACAGAAATAGAAACCAACAGAAAAAGAGTTTAGAAATGGATTCAAAAACACACAATCCCCAGATTTATGACAAGGTGATGCAGGAGAGTGCTGGAAAAGTGACGGTCTTGTCAGTAAATGGCGTTAATTGCTAATTCAAATCATGTCTAAGAATTGAGGTAGGAGGCGGGATTACTCCAGAGGAGAGGCTCAGACACCAGACCAAACCGAGGACTAGCTAAAACAGGTCTAGGGCTAAAGCACCTTGCATGAGACACACCACCAGTGTGCTCTGCCGCTGCACCACTGCCGTGGCAACACCAGGGATTTACCACCCTTCTCCACAGCAACAACCTGATAACCCAGAAGTTACTGTCCTCGACCTAGAAATCTCTGTACAAACTATCCCTTAATTTGCATATAATTAAGCATGGGTGTAAATCATGCAGATGTGCCTCTGAGCCGCTGCTCTGGGCTCACTGTCTAAGGGTCTCCCTGGCCCTGCTCTGCATCTTCAAGGGGCAGTCCCTCCGCCAGTGCTGTGCTTTGCCGCCTACCTCCACCGGCTCACCCTTGAATACTTACCTGGCAGAAGCCAGGAACCGCCCCCAGCACAGGAGTAAGCCCCAGTTCAGGGGCTTGCTTGTCCTGCATCACAATCTAGTCTAGACAGATTGCAGAACGAAATAGTAAAAATGTTTTTAGGACATTTTTCCCTTTTCTGTTTTCAATTGAGTTAGTTTCTGCTCTCAGGTGATTGTTTGTTTCAGGGTGGTGTTTTTTTCTTCATTTGAGACAGGGTCTTGCTCTGTCGCCCAGGCTAGAGAACGGCTGCACGACCTCGGCTCACGGCAGCTTCCGCCTCACAGCTTCCAGCGATTCTCAGCCTCGGGCAGCTGGGTAGCCGGGGTCACAGAAGCGCACCACCATGCCCAGCTAATATTTTTGTTTTTGTTGTTGTTATTCCTTTTCTGTTTTTTTGTCTCACTCTGTTGCGCGGTTTGGAGGGCAGTGCCACAATCTCAGCTCGCTGCAACCTCTGCCTCCTGGGTTCAAGTGATTTTCCTGCCTCAGTCTCCCAAATAGCTGGGATTACAGGCGCGCACCACCACGCCTGGCTGATTTTTGCATTCTTAGTAGAGATGGGGTTTCACCGTGTTGGCCAGGCTGATCTTGAACTCTGGACCTCAGGTGACCCGCCCGCCTCAAGCCTCCCAAAACGCTGGGATCACAGGTGTGAGCCACATGGCCTGCTTTGTTCGCTTTGCATTTCTGTTGCTCTTCTTTTCCCAGTTTCTTTACGTAGGAGCTTAGGTCATTGATGGGAGGCCTTTGTTTCTAATGCAGAGCTTTAATGTTCTATCTTTAATGCTCTATATTCAATGCTAGAAATGCTTGGGGGAAATTTATATAGAAATGAAGCGTCACCATGTCTGAATATTACTTTCCAGTGGGGTGTGGGGGGAACGTACATATATAAAAAGAGGGACAGAGAACAAACGTACATACATAAAAAGAGGGACAGAGAACAAACGCGACAAAAGGAGGCAAAACGTTAACAACTGTGGAGAGTTCGGAGAGATTTGGGCATCTCATTTTTCCGTGGATTCGGACATTTTTGTCCAGTCCCCAGAGATGACAGTGTGGCCTCAATGCCTGCCCGGTGGCCTGCGTGTATTCACCATGGGTGAGCACCTCCAGCTGGGCCCTGGGGAGACAGGGCGGTGCCCAAGGCAGGACCCTGCGGGCCGGGACTGGAGGAGGCGCAGGCCCAGGCGTCCACGCGCAGCCCCGCAGAGGGGGCGCAAGATCTCCCCGCAGGCGGCCGCTCCCACACACCCTCCCCAGGCTTCCGGGAGCAGCCAACTCCTACACCTGGGCTAGGAGCTGGGTCCGCAGCCGTTGGCGGGGACGGCGTGGGGTGGGAAGGGGGTCCATTTTCCTCAGCCTCCCTGGAGCCCGGCCCTGGGCCCACCCCCCCACAGCCTCCTCTGCAGCCCGCCCCTAGCTCCCCGTCTGCCGTGACCCGGACCGGGATGGTGAAGGCCGCTGTGGGGTGACTGGGGGTGCAGGGTCGCTTCCCCCCAGTGCAGGAGGAGCCAGGACCCGACCGGTATCTTCGCCTCCTGGAGGCTGAGCACCTCAGGGAAAGGACGCGGTTGAAGGGCTCTATGCAGGCTCTGTTGAAAAGGCGAGAACCCAGCCTCAGCCCGGGCCTGGGGACGCCCTCACCTGTGCGGGGGTCACAGGCGCGGCAGCACGGGCTCGGCCTCCTTCCCAGGCTATGGCGGCAGCGCCCCGGAGGCAGGGACAGAGGCCACTCCCACTGAGCCTCACCTCCTGGGTGCCGCGTCTGCAGGTGCGGCGCTGGAGGCACGTGCGGCGCTGGAGGCACGTGCGGCGCTGGAGGCACGTGCGGCGCTGGAGGCACGTGCGGGCGCTGGAGGCACGTGCGGCGCTGGAGGCACGTGCGGCGAGGGCCTCCTCTTCCTGCCTGAACCTGATGTGCCGCCCTGGGTGGAGTGAGAAGCTGCTGGCGCTGGATTCCTGCCCCATCCCGCTTCAGGAGGAAAATCATGAGGCCTCACGACAGGAGGAGCGAGAGCTTCTGGGCTGGGAGAGCCTGACCCTGCCTTCCCTTGTCCCGTGGACATGACCTCTCCAAGTCAGATTCCTCCTCTGCAAAGTGGAGGGGATGGTGCTGGCAGGAGGTTGTACCGACCTCACAAGGCCATCTTCAGGGCCTGAGGAAACGCTTACCACACGTGGCCCTTGGACAGAGCTGGTAAATATTGGCTGTCGCTAAATTCAAGGTCACAGGTGACATGGCAGAGTGACCCAGGTGTCAGCACAGGCCTTGTGCATGAGGAAACGCTGGGGGAAGGGAAGGAGACCGCTACCCCACCGCCTGGGGGAGATATAGGCTCCCCCCATGAACCCAGGAACACCCTGGAACAGGACTCCAGAATCCTCACCCAAATCCCCTTCCACCTTCCCGCTCCAACCTAAGCCGCAGGTGCGGTCCCGCATCCCCAGCAGCCAGCATGGGGCCTGGCACACAGCAGGGCTGCCCACAGGGGCGAGGACTGCAGAGAACCCGCAGGGATGCAGCCCAGGCCCAGTCACAACTCGGGTTTTAAAATCCAGAATGAGGCCCTACGGTTCACCTGGAGACTCGAGGGCTGGGCCTGCGCCACACACACACACATACACACACACACTCACAACTCAGGTTTTAAAATCCAGAATGAGGCCGTTCACCTGGAGACTCGAGGGCTGAGCCTGCGCCCCACACACACACACACACACACACACACACACACACACACAGCAGGGGCTGCCGTCTCCGTGTCCAAGGCCCCCGAATCCCTGGCAGTCCCCAGCCCAGCTGCAGCAGCGACCAGCTTCCTTAGCTGGAGGACGATCCCCCTGGAGGCATCAGAGCAGGAGCTAGTTCTGAAGAGTCCGGGACAGGTGTAGTGAAGATGCCTGTCCAGTGAAATCCTCCCCTTTTCCGAGGAGGCTGCCAAGCACAGCGGTCAAGGAGCTGACAGAAGCAGGAAGGGGCCGCAGGCAATTCACCACCAGCAGGGCCTGTGAGTCCTTGAGTGCTGCAGAAAAAATTACCCAGCTGGGCACAATCTAAGGTGTGATGGTAACATTTGGCCACCAGGTGACGCTCAATAATCATCTTTGCTTTTAGTATCGCAAATTACGCAGCAGAAAACTTCCTGCCCATTCGGCAAACACGAGCCACTGTTGCTTGTTTATTGGGTCAGCTTAAGTAATTCTCACAACCAACCATGAAGTATTTGTTGTTGCCTTACACAGCCGAAGAATCTGAGGTTCAGAGTATTTGAGTAATTTTCCTGAGGTCACACAGCAGTGACTCTTAGAGGCAGGACCGAGCCCAGGTCTTGTCCCCAGAGGCTGCACTGGGCACCCCTGTACGGGTTCCTGTTCCACCCCGTGACACTGCCTGCATTTAAGTTCATCTTCCAGCAAAGCGTCTCCCTGTATAAGGTGCCAAACTTTAATTTGAAATGCTAGCAGCGCGCACAGTGCAGCAGAGAGGAAAGTCCCCTCTGTGCGGGGTGCATAGTGGGACACTCCGGGCTCCCTCATCCCCACCAATGCTCACATGCTCCAGATCACCAAGGCAGCCTCCTGGACCCCGCCCCCGCAGCCATTACGCAGGCCATCTAGGAAAGGAACACGCCCAGGAGCTCCGCCTCTGAGCTCTTGGAAGTGCATGTCCTGGGGTGGGCTGGGGGCGGGGGGCAAACACACAGGGTATTATCCAGGTAACTGAAGGGCCCAATCTGGGGGCTGCTGTAGGGTTAGCAGCTGAGGAAGGGCCCTGCGGCTCCAGCCAAAAGTTGAGCTCCCTGTTCACCCAAATCTGGAAGCTTCATATGGTCCTGGAGACCCAGCTCTGAGAAGACCCCAGCTCCAGAGGGCGGGGGGGCCACATTTGCATCCCCGGGTTTGCAAAGCCCTGCCACATAGCAGTGGGCTCCATAAATACTCAGAGGGAAAGAGGGAGAGTGCGAAAGGGAAAGGGAAGGATGGAGGGAGGGAGGCTCAGATGGGCTGGAAGGGGCTAAGCAGGGTCCAGCAAGTGGACCCAGGCAGCTGGCATGGGGCATGGCTTGTGGAGGGTGGTGAGTCTGCACGGCAGAGGCCACCAGTGTAGGCTTTGTCCCAGGAGCCTGGGTCTGTCCCTGTAGCAGGCTGTGCTTGTGCCAGCTCCCAAGCGGACTATTACATTTTCAGAAATTTTGCAGATCAGTTGTTAAGCACAGCCATTATTAAAAATAAAATTATATTTTAAAGAAGGCAAATACTCAAAACTTTCTAACGTTTGACTATACTGTACTGTTTTCTCTGCCATTGAGATTATGTCTGTATAGAAGAGCCTGGGTGACAACGTGCTACTGTGACCTCTTCCCCATGGCATAGTCAGTGCCTTCTGGGTGGTAGTTTGAAATTGGCCGTGACGGGCAGATTTACACCACGGTAACTGGCAAACACTGCTAATCAGGGTTTTTTATTCAGAGCCGTCGTGAAACATTTACATATGAGTGCACTACGGTCCACAGGGACAGTATGGTCAGACTGCACTTTTAAATCATCTTAAGGGCAGGGGAACCCAGAGGTGTTCGAGTAAAGGAGTGAAGAATCAGAGCATGATGCCGTTTACCTGTTGGGAGGAAACCCACAAGTGCCGTGGCATGAGTCTGAAGCCTCAGGCCGTTCCCATATAAATATTGATTTAGAAAAGAATTAGAAATATAAGCACATAGTTATTCCTTTATCTAATCATATATAATCTTATAGTTACTTATAAAGATATATACTCAATATAACCTTTAATTTTACTAATGACTATCAGATTATGAAGCATGGAACTGAGGTGACACTGTGAACAAAGTGATCCTAAGGCAAGGTGCTCTAAGCCCTCTGTCACCCCGCATAAGGGCATTTAGCAACTTGGACCAGGACACGTCGGAAGCCCGAGTACCTTAGTGTAGCCACTGGGTGATGTCCAGACACAAAGACAATCACCCCAAATCAGCCCTCTCGTCGAGTGCCGAGGACTGTGGTCTAGCCAGCTGGTTCAGCTTTAAACAGTCAGGAAGATAATCCCCACTGGGACACAACCCCACTGCCCTGGATCCCAGCCTGCCCTGGGCTGGCTGGCTGCTGCTTCTGTCACCCTGCAGCTTTGCAGATGTTTAGGGAGGAGGCCTGCCTGCCAGTGCCTCCTTTCACCGCCCAGATGCAGCAGGGCAGGGCTGGCAGCTGTGTTGGACACCAGCCTCACAGTCACCTTTGTTCTCAGATTAAGAAGCTGCAGGGAAACTGGGTGGGGGCAAGGGCGGTGGGGTGGGGCAGAGGTGAGGATTGAAGTTTTGGGCATGTAGGAAATAGAAAGGTTCCTTTTTTAAAGTTTCCTTTCTTGTTAAAGAATGTGGGCTAATAACTCTTTGTAAAGCCCTATCCTATGCAGCTGTTAGACATGCCACGCTTACAGGCACGTAGTACATTCTGTGTTCTTGTACTTTAACCAAGATATCTGTGCTGGACCTGCTCACAGACATGTCCCAGCTCTCCATTGCTTTTACGTGTTTAGAAAAGTTTTAAGTTGTTAGCCAATCGGGTTTTAGTTTAGATTGTGCGGTCTGGCTCCAGCCAATGGAGATCAGGCACAGCAGTAAGGACGACCCCAGATGTGTAAGGGATAAGTGTGTGTGTTTACCTTTGTTCACGGTACTCTCATGGCTAGATGGCTAGTGTGAGAACACCCTTCCTGCGGTCCCGGAAGTAAAAATTGTGTTGCTGAAAGACCCTTTGTCTCAGTGCTGATTTTTCTTTGTGGAACTGAGCATCTGTTTCCAACAGGCACTTTCAATATTGTTAGCCACATCTAGTTGACAGCTGGAGGTGGGCAGAAGAGGTATTTGGGCATTGCTGGCAGATAGGTGGGGGCTCCACGGGGGCCAGTGGAGATAAAGGGAAGAACTGAGGTCAGAGGGGAGCTGAGAACATGTGGTGGGGGCATTGGTGGAGGCAACGGCCCCCCAAAACAGCTTACTCCCTGGCTGGAGATGCTGTGCCAAACAGAAGGAGGAGGCCGTAGTTGGAGGAGGCCAAGTGAGTGCCACCTAGCAGTGCCCTACACGCAGGTTCCAAAAGCTTGGTGTCTTGGGATCTTAGGCGCCAAAGGCCACAGTCCTGGAAGAGAAAGGGTACAGAAGCCTCTGTGACAAAGCGGTCTACTCACCAACACACAGCTCACGTCTGAGTTCTGCCTTTATTGGAATGACCTGACCCATAATCTCACATCGGCCCCAACTGCTCAATACCACCCACCATGAACATTCCCCAACCTCTGCTAGACCACCTGAGGCTACGGGAGAGAGACCATGGCTTCAGGGAGAAGGAAATGAAGGCTACATCAGCCCGATGTATCCTAGGTGGGCACGCCTGGTTCCCTAGGCCCTGCCTAAGCCCAGGCCAGCACACGGGACCTGTCTGCCTGTCAGTCAGCACAGGGGTCCAGGAAGCGAGAAGTGGGCAGGCGGGGCCTTCTACATGATGACCCTGCCCACCGACCACACCTGCTGGCCACACCTACTGCTAAACGCAGCCCAAGCAGTGACTCAGCTTCCACCAATCCAGTCAGCATCTGTTCCCTCACGGGAGGCGGTTGGAGAGGGAGTAGGCTCAGAGGTGAGCTGGGGTCCAGGAGACTCCTCTCCAACAAACATCTCAGAGCACCCAAACACCAAGAATCAGGCGTCTTCACCTCTCTAGGAGCCGGGGCACACTGTCTGTGAGAACACGGGGAGCCCAACCATTCCTTAAAACCACACTGTGAGGCCAGAATCACTACCATCCTTGTACAGAAGAAGACACCGAGGTTCAGAGAGGTCCATGACACACCAAGCGGCACACAGCGGTTTTGTAGCAGCCTCATGGGCTTCCCTCGCTGGGCTTGTCCACCTCCAGTGACTCCCTGGTTAGGGATGCCAGGCATGAGGCTAAGACAGGCACCCCCGGATCAGCTCCACCTGCCTCTCAATGGCTCACCCAAAAAGATGCCAGTAACTCAAAGGAAGGGGGTGCTGTGGTCTGGATATGCTCCCCCAAAATTCCTGTGTTGAAATCCTAACTCCCAGGCAATGGTATTCGAGGAAATGGATACCAAGATGGGGGTGCTACTGTAACAATACCTAAAGCTGTGGAAGCAGCTTTGGAACTGGAAGAGTTTGTGGGTACCTGCTAGAAAACACCTATGCTGCCATGAACGAACCATTAAGGGCGATTCTGGGGAGGGCTCAGAAAGGCAAGAGGCTCGGAAAACCCCACAGACCATGTTCCCAGGGGCCGCCCGTCTGCCCCTCACTCAGCCATGGGGCCAGCAGTACTGCGGATGAGAAAACAGCCGGGCCCCTGCCCACCTGGGGAGCCCCATCTGCTCACCTCTCACCCACGTTGAAGTGCAAGGAGGTCTTTGTTTGAATGTCTCAGAAGCCAGCGCGGCCACTCCATTGAGAATCTCACCCTGCTCCCCTCCCAGGCTCCATCTCCCTTCCCACTTCATGTGGCTCCAGGACAGGAAACGGCATTCCTCCTTTACCCACTGCCTCCATTCTCTAGGACAGACACCAGACAGGCTCTTTGCAGCACTGTGTTCCCTGCGGAACCCCTGCCGCAGACCCACACTCGCTCCTGGAAAGGAGGAGGCAGGCAGAGGGGCAGCATGAGGATGCCCCGCACAGCATGTAGGCCCCAGCTGCAGGGCCAGAGAAGGGAGGCAGCCTGTGTGGGGAGTGTGTCCACCAAAGGACCGCCACAGGGAGCAGCAGCTACAGCAGAGTCCACACACTCAGCAGGAAGCTTCCACTGCAGCTAAGGGGCAGCCACTCCTGCCTTGTCCCCTCACAGGCCAAGTCTTCAGAGGAAAGACAGAGGACAGAACTCAGCACTTCCTGACTGCAATCTCCCCCCCGCCCACTGTCATCTCCCTGCACCCACTGTCATCTCTCCCAGCCCCACTGTCGTCTCCCCACCCACTGTCGTCTCCCCCACCCACTGTCGTCTCACGCCACTCCACTGTCATCTCCCCACGCCCACTGTCATCTCCCCACGCCCACTGTCATCCCACCCCGCCCACTGCCATCTCACCCCACCCACTGTCGTCTCCCCACACCCACTGTCGTCTCCCCACGCACACTGCCGTCACACCTCACCCACTGTCGTCTCACCCGCCCACTGTCGTCTCCCCACGCCCACTGTCGTCTCCCCACGCCCACTGTCAGTCATCTCACCCCACCCCACTGTCGTCTCCCCACGCCCACTGTCGTCTCC
>JAPYYA010002887.1:0-13474 GCA_028533165.1 Leontopithecus rosalia
GTATGATAGTGTGATGCCTCTAGCTTCGTTTTTTTTTTTTTTTTTTTGAGATGGTGTCTTGCTCTCACCAGGCTGGTGTGATCTTGGGTCACTGCAACCTCCGCCTCCCAGGTTCAAGCGATTCTCCTGTCTCAGCCTCCTGAGTAGCTGGGACTACAGGCATGTGCCACCACACCTAGCTACAGCTAACTTTTGTATTTTTAGTAAAGACAGGGTTTCACAATGTTGACCAGGATGGTCTCGATCCCTTGACCCCATGGACCACCTGCCTCAGTCTCCCAAAGTGCTGGGATTACAGTCGTGAGCCACCGTGCCCAGCCTAGGTTTTTTCTTTTAATTTAGGATTGCTTTGGCTGTTTGGTCTATTTTTGTTCCATATTAATTTTAAAATAGTTTTTCTAATTATATGCAGAATGATGTTGGTAGTTTCATAAGAATAGCACTGAATCTCTAAATTGTTTTAGGCAGTATGGCCATTTTACAATGTGTAGTCTTCCTGCCCATGAGCTTGAAATGTTTTTCCATTTGTTTGTTTGTTTCTCTGATTTCTTTAGCAGTGTTTTTTAATTCTTGTAGAGAACTTTCACCTTCCTGGTTAGCTGTATTCCTAGGAATTTTATTTTTTTAATGTCTATTGTGAATGGGATTGTGTATTGATTTAGCCCTTAGCTTGGACATTATTGGTGTATAGGAATTCTACTGATTTTTGTACATTGATTTTGTATCCTGATGTTTTACTGAGGTTGTTTATTAGTTCTATTTCTATGAGCCTTTAGGCAGAGACTGTGGGGTTTTCTAAACATAGAATCGTATCGTCTGTGAAGAGAGACAGTTTTACTTTTAGGATAAATTTTGATGCTAATTTCTCAACGTGGGGATTTTACAGACAGGGAAACAATAAAATTTGAACCCCAAATCCATATTCGGTACAGACCTTGGTCCAAAATTCCCAAGAAAGAGTTTTTCCCTTTTAAAAGGTTTAATAGTTTCATGGATGAAAAATTGATTTTACACTACCATGCCAAACAACACTTTAATATATTCCTCTCTGCAAATAACTACAAGGTACAGTTATTATCATTCCCATTCAAACTCTTGGAGGTTTAAATAGCTGGACTTACAAAAATGTAGTGTCTTAGAATCTGCTAAGAGCAAATATATATATATATATATATATATATTTTTTTTTTTTTTTTTTGAGACGGAGTGTTGCTCTTGTTACCCAGGCTGGAGTGCAATGGCGCGATCTTGGCTCACCACAACCTCAGCCTCCTGGGTTCAGGCAATTCTCCTGCCTCAGCCTCCTGAGTAGCTGTGATTACAGGCATGCACCACCACGCCCAGCTAATTTTTTGTATTTTTAGTAGAGATGGGGTTTCACCATGTTGACCAGGATGGTCTTGATCTCTTGACCTCATGATCCACCCGCCTCAGCTTCCCAAAGTGCTGGGATTACAGGCTTGAGCCACAGTGCCCGGCCAGGAGCAAATATTTTAACAGCAAGGGGGCCACATTTTACCCCCTTAAGAGATGAAAGTACCAAACTCTTAATGACCAGCTTCATGTGGTGAAGAGTGTGTTGATGTGTATTGATAGTTGTGCTGATGCAAGAGCTTGAAGCAAATATCTTCTCCTAAAATTAAGAAGCAAGAGCTCATCGTATTCTGACAACCAATAAAAATGCTCTACTCCCACATTACAAGGAAGAACTCATTGTTTTTTCAGAATAGAGTCAGATTGTATTGTCCTATGATATGTGCCTACTTTAGGCTTGTCAAGTTTGGTGCATCCTAGGCCCATGCTAGGTCTTCCTGCACTTTTGACATTAGCAGAACACAAATTTTAGACAGAATGTAGTGAATTTGGGGTCAGACAGGCCATATCCCTAGTCAAGTTGCTCTCAGAAGTGATTGATAAAACACAATAGAAATTTCAAGCTCCAGAGAGCTTGTTGTCAAAGAAAGATTGAGATTTTGATTATGGCTTAGACATTGATTGATTACCTCTTGGGGATATCACCCCCATACCAATAGCCAAAAATGCTTGGCATCAGGATTACAGTAGTTGTAGATAAAGCCTCAATAGAGGTTTGAGTTTCCTTCTTTCCATGAGGCTGATTAGTGTTTCTGAAATATGCAATGCTCACAAATCTTAGGTTTTACAACTTCTCTGTTTTGCATTTATATTATCTGTATGTGTTGTATTTTTATAGATTTTTTTTTTTTGGACAAAGGCAAAAGTTGCCAAAAGGAAATTAAGGGCTTTTGGGTTGACATTTGTTATTTTTAGCAGGTAACTTATGAAAGTTGACAGAAAAATTTTATATTTCTATGTGGTCACAGATGGCATTAACCATCCTATAAATATTTCTCACACACTGTCCATGTGCCAAAAACTCACTGAGGAAAGAGGAAGATATACAGGTAATCATAGCCACTTTTCTCTGCTAGACATCTACCAGGCATAGAAGTAAAGGAGATTTAGTGTTTCCCTTCTATAAATATGAAAAATGATAGGAGAATGCAGAGTTACAAATGCCCCAATGGACAGTATTCTAGATGACTTTCTAATAGCAGGGCTTTCTGAGTATAACACCCAAATATCTTTTTACTTCTTTCCTTCACTAACATATGGCTATAATAACCACATAATTACCTTTGCAAAATAAGATAAATAAAAATATTTTATAATGTTGGCCGGGTGCGGCGGTTCACACCTGTAATCAGAGCACTTTGGGATGCTGAGGTAGGCAGATCACTTGAGCCCAGGAGTTTGAGATTAGCCTGGGCAACATGATGAAACTCCATCTCTACACCCCCAAATTATATACATTTGGATGGGTCATTTGCAAAAAAGTAGGAAGTGTACCCTTGCAAACCAGGACAACCTTGATAGTCAATCCTCTTGTAGAAAGTGGCAAACTGCACAAAGGAGCAAGTAATGTTTGCAAATGCAGACCTTACATGCTAACCACTTTGCTAGCCAGGTACACTCTGGAGGAATCAACTAATTGATGTAGATGCAATGGGATATGTAATACTGCTTGATCAAGACTTTGCTTCTGTGGTTGTTTCTCCATGTCTTGCAAAAGAGATTTGCAAAACGCTGCATTCAGAAACATCAGCTGGACATGGTTGAATACACCAAGTATTGGTTAATGAATAAGCTTGTCTTAAATTGGCTTATTGCTCGTCTCTCAAGGCTTCCTATTTTTGTTCACTTTAGACTCTCAAAAACTTCAGAGAAAAACTATGAGTCTCAACATGCTTACAAGCAGGAACAAGCTGATTTTACTACTAGGAATAATCTGTTTTCAACAAGGTAAATCTGCAACTCTTTCACTCCCCAAAGGTAAGTTTCAAATGACCTCTATAATTACTTTTGTCTCAACCTTTGCTGGCTATGGACATCACAACTACACTTCATGTTCCTTTGGGAAAACAGGAGCAGTAAATATATTTTGGAGATCTAATTGTTTTTGAACAATTATTTTGGATTTATCTCCTGCAATCAGCATAGGACATGGGGCAAAACATTTATAGAATGCAACTAATGTTTCCAATTAAGTGAACAATCCCTGTTTTCTTCACTTAGTTTCACTAAGTGAACTGAGATTGTTCACTCACTTGGAACCTCCCATCTTCATTCATAGAGCAAAGTGGAAATCGGCATGGATTTGGAAGAATTTTTAATCTTTTGCAAAATTATCTTGCTGAGAAATATGAAGCATGTTCACTGTAGTATATTGTAAATGGTCTTTTCTTCCCCTTCAATTCACTTAAGCTGAAAACAGTTCTTGGCAGACTTCTCCATGGTCAGACTTGTGCCAACCCTGAGAAACAACATGTTTTCTGACTTTGCTTCAGTGAATTTGGGAAATGGTAAATTTTGTATTTAAAGTATTTATGACTCATTCAACTAAAACAGTTAGAAAATAAGATTTTAATCCAATGTCATCCTGGCACTAGGTTCAGGATTAAAACACTTATTGTTATATCTATGCTCTGCCATTATTCAGCTGTGCATCTTCATCTCTTTGATTCTTAGTTCTCTCATCTGCAATGTGGGGATAACAGTGTTTCATTTATAAGCATAGAGTAGGATTAAGTAAGAAGCTGTATGAAAGAGCTTTGAATATTTTAACATGTTGATCGAAATAGCTATGCTCTTAAAGAGATGTTCTCAAGAAAAATCATTTGTTCAACCATCCAGCATTTCCAAGTGCTTACTTATGCCAAGAATTGTGCTAAGCCTTAGAAATACAGAGGTGAATAAGGCAAGTTTTTTCCCTCGAGTAGTTCATAGTTCAATGATGGAGGCAAATAATTCATTATCATAATTCTTCATGGCAAGAACTATAAAAGGGGCAAGGAAAGAGTGCCACACAACACAGGAGAGAGGCAAACCCAGTTTAAGGACATCAAGGAAGACTTCCTGGTTGAGGTGATCTCCAAGCTGAGGAACAAGTATTACAAAATCTAGGTAGGCAATGAAGCATGGCGATTATGAGACAAGCCTAGTTCTAATCCTCCTTTGAAATATGGAAAAGGATGACCTCCAGGAGGGACAGAAGATGTGCCATTCCTGAGATACCAGCTGGTGGTAAACATCTTTAATCTAGCCTATCTCTTGGCTGAGGAGTCAGAAAACCCATTGAGGGCAAAGAAATGAAAACAACTTTTGCAGGGATAAAGTCTTTTACCTAAAAAGGAAGGATTTTTTTCTTTTATTACCTGGCAACCCTCTAACTGAGCACTGACTTGTGAATCAGGACACTTCACTCTACTCTCCTTAAACAACCTGTCACTTTCCATCATTCAGGAGAATTAAATCCAATAAAGATTTATTGATATCTGACTGTGTGCTAGGCACCATAGACTATGGTCTCAGACTCCGTTTCACGGATGAAATAGAGAAGATATGTCCTCAGTCCTAGAAGACATCTAATCATTTAATGTTTGTCTCATTTTTTTCTCAGCTCCCAATTGTGGGCAGAGTCTGGTTAAGGTAGAGCCTTGGAATTACTTTAACATTTTCAGTCGCATTCTTGGAGGAAGCCAAGTGGAGAAGGGTTCCTATCCCTGGCAGGTGAGTCTCAAGGACTCCTATGCATCAGGAACTGTGCTAGATATTATGGGTATAGATATTTCTAAGGTTAAGTTTATATCTTTGAGGAGCCTACAGCTTAGCTGGGTTGAAAGACACAGAATAGTCATAATGGCATGTGATGAATATCATAAGAAAAAATTATTTACTTGTACATTGATTAGTCATGTACCCAGTAAATCATTTTAAAATCAAATAGGATAAGCAAAAATTAGAAAGTATATTGGAGAGGTAGAATAAAGAATAGGCTTGAAGAAGCTATAGGGGTCAAATAGTTAGTTAGGAGTACGATAAAAATGGTAGATCCAAACCATTTTCCTAAGAGGCTTAGAGAAATTGGAGCATATGTTGAAAGGCTCCCCAGCCCTCATCTTGCCTTTGTCCCAAACCTCTTCAGCTGGACTCTACTATGTCTTATACTCCTTTATTTTCATTCACAGACACAGTTTATATTGTTAGAGCAACCGGTCTTGGTCAACAGTGTTATAAAAATAAGTAAATACATACCAACACTTCTAACTGCTACCTCTGTTGACATTTTTACAGCCAATCATCTCAAATTAACTACCTCTCATCTATACAGTTGCTAAAACCACTCTTCTTTCTGAGCGGTAGTGTGTGGGCTTTATCCTTTCACAGTCTATGATTCCCAATATTTATGAGAGAGATTTCTAAGTCCGAGTCTGAGAATAGACTTCATCACCATGTTTAGAAGGATCCCAGGGCATGAACTTGCTCTCAAAGGTATTTGCAATTTAGGTGTCTCTGAAACAAAGGCAGAAGCATATCTGTGGAGGAAGCATTGTCTCGCCACAGTGGGTGATCACGGCTGCTCACTGCGTTGCAAAAAGGTAGGAAAGGCCTAGCCTATGGGTGAAGATTAGACCATCCTTTCCTTGTCCTTGGAATCATCAGCAATAACTCTGTTAAACATGCACCTAGTGATGGGTGAGTATTGCTTTAATAGAGGAAATCCTAATTGCATGACACAAATGGGGCTTGGTGACATTGTCAGATGGCACTTGGTAGACAACATCTATTCTTTTCAGAGGTAAAATTCTCTGAGGACTTAAAACAACTGGAAGTTAACAATAGCGTACAAGTCAGATACAAAAGCATTACAAAGCAAGATTTGCGAAAGTTTTCTTAAATCTCAGTGAAAAAATATCTTGTTTATTATGCATCTGAAGAAATGGATAAAAGAAAACAAAGGGAGACCAGTAAAATAGAAAGTAGGCTCCCTGTCTTCCCATTGATCTTGCTTCTCTGGACCTCAGCCCAACAACTTCCCTTTACTCACTTTCTTGTGTGATCCCTATACTCTATTATAGGCAGTGTTCTGGGTATGTACTGGGCTGTAATCAAGATCATGTTCCCGCAGTCACTCTTTCAAGTCTGCAAACATTTTCTGGATGTTTACTTTGTGCTAGATACCAGTAAGTACCAAAGATACCAAAATGACTGAGACATGATTTCTGTTCCCAGAGAGTTGATAGTCTAAAAGAGGAGTCAACTGATCATCTCACAGCAATGTGGCAAGTGGTAGGTAAGATAGACATTATGTGTTAAGTTAGGTACCTAATTCGGCCAAGAGTCAGGAAACTTTACCCAGAAAAAACATGCCCTTTTAAATTTTGTATAAAATCACTTTTGGGAATGAAGGGTCTCAAAGGATGGCAAGCTGAAGTCTTTATGTGTTTCAATGCATACCACCAAGTTCCTTTCAGGTAACATTATAGTTAGTTATAATGCAGTCTGTACTTTATAATATACACTAATCATAGGATCTCTAACATTGAAGTAGTATACTTACTGGGAAACAAATCATTCCCAAAGGATCTCACATGATATTAGGTCAGGTCAACCTCTCAGGGTAGCTGAATAAAGTCCCCTATAGCTGTAGATTCCTGAATTACAATGTATGTACATCTCTAGATATTTTCAAATTACATTGCAAAGTATTAATTCATTGTACCCTTGGCTATAAATGAACCCACTCTTCACTAGTCCTCTACTGGATTTTTTTCTAATAGTGTTGAAATTATTCTCACTCTCTCTACTCAGCAGCCTCACACCCCACGTTAATTATCCATATCATTTAAAAGAAGGCAGTTTGTCAATCATTGCAACTGTACCCAGAAGCACAATGAAATTCATTCATTTTACTCTTTGCTTTCAATAGAAACATTGTGTCAACTTTGAATGTTACTGCTGGAGAACATGACTTAAGTCAGACAGAGCCAGGAGAGCAAACTCTCACTATTGAAACTGTCATCATACATCCACATTTCTCCATCAAGAAACCAATGGACTATGATATTGCCCTTTTGAAGATGGCTGGAGCCTTCCAATTTGGTAAATATTTGAGGATTGTATTGAATTGTCTACCCTATATTCTCTATAACCCCTGTGCCACAGCACATTTCCTGCAGTATATGTTATGGTCATGCACTTTGAGACAGGGATTTGGGCTGAAGAGTCCTGCCTGAAACTCTTTTTCTTGTGGTTCTGGAGGTAGCATTACATGGAGTCAGGAGAGGGTTTTCTTTATCTCACAAGTGACCCCCCTGGAGGTGCCAGGCAGAGCTATCACAACTCTTATGAGGTCTTTAGGGGACTACCTGGATGCCAACAGGTGAGTGGCTTATAGTGTCCTCTTCTCCATGAATAAGATAAGCCTTACCTTGCTCTTTTCTTCAGGCCATTTTGTGGGGCCCATATGTCTTCCAGAGCCACAGGAACAATTTGAGGCTGGTTTTATTTGTACAACTGCAGGCTGGGGCCGCTTGACTGAAGGTAAGAACTTGTGTGCCACTCCTCTTAATCAGAGGTCAGAACTCTCTGGTGAGCAACCAGAAAATGGAATTTTTAATCCATTATTTAAAACAATTGTGCATACATTTTTAAAGATAGAGAATGTCACGTTGTACTTAGAAATGCAAGTCTTTCCAAAAGACACAAACACAAATGATGCATCTCTAACTCAAAAAGGGTGAAAGAGTTCCTGCTGGAGCTTCCGTCTCTGTTTTTCAGATGGCATCTTCTCACAAGTCTTGCAAGAAGTGAACCTGCCTATTTTGACCCAGGAGGAGTGTGTGGAAGCTCTGTTAACGCTAAAGAGGCCCATCAGTGGGAAGACCTTTCTCTGCACAGGCTTTCCTGATGGAGGGAGAGATGCGTGTCAGGTGAGTGGGAGCAGCAGGGCTGTCAGGCCCTAGGTAAGCCTTCCCTTGGTTTTGTTATCAGGTTCAGGTGAGGGGCTGCAGGAAGACTGATTCCAGGTAAGGGAGGAATCTGGAAAGAAGAGTTAGTAGTACCAAGGGAGGTTACGTCAAAATAAAGGGACAGTGGAAACAATCTGTTTTCAGCAGGAAGTGTAATTTAAAAGAGGTCTTCTGCTTTTTCCAAAAGACCAAATAATAGAGAGATAATGCCAAGAATAAACTCAAGGTTCTCCTATTCCTGAAAGATGGCTGACTGTTTCCTATTTCGAAATTTCCAGTTTGTGGATGTTGGGAACTTTATGCTTTGCCTCCATTCTTCCTGCTAACCAACACCTGAGGTCAGTTTCATTGCTGGCCAAGACTTCTCTGGGCTTGCAGTGTAAGATAAGAGAAAGAAGAAAGTCTGCTGTTTTGATGAAAGCTGTGGATGAGGGGAAAAGGGAGGTGGGATTGTTGGGTTCCAGTGATATTTGAGAACCATGTGGGAATTGTGCTGGGATCTTTAGACCCAGGTCTCTGAGTCTAAATTCTTAGAAGTGAGGAGATGTCATTGTTCCTCCTCCAGCATCCTTTTGGGGAGAAAGGGAGCCCTTTGGGGCACTGACACTGACAGTGATGCTAACAGAGACTTTTTCCCTCTGCAGGGAGATTCAGGAGGTTCACTCATGTGCCGGAATAAGAAAGGGGCCTGGACTCTGGCTGGTGTGACTTCCTGGGGTTTGGGCTGTGGTCGAGGCTGGAGAAACAATGTGAGGAAAAATGATCAAGGATCCCCTGGGATCTTCACAGACCTTAGTAAAGTGCTTCCCTGGATCTGTGAACACATCCAAACTGGTAACTAAGCCATCACACAAGGTTAAGAAGCTGCCATTCCACTAGGGCCAGAAAGAGCATCAGCAGAGTCTTGGCAAATCAGAACACCTGAACAGACAGGCTCTACCTCTGTTCTCAGTGTAGCACACAAGAATTGTGAGATTTACCAAGTCTAAATAAAACAAGAGTAAAATATGTTATGTGGAGCAGCGTGCAAATATTCAATGAAAAATGAATTCATCCATCTTAGACCTTCTCAAATGGCCTTTAATTGAAACTATCTCAGTTGATGATATGCTTTCACCACTTACTTCTCAACAAAATCCTGCAAACTATAACTGATCAGTAATTCTCAACCAGGGGCAATCTTGCCCCCAGGGACAGTATCAGGAGACATT
Organism: Leontopithecus rosalia; assembly: GCA_028533165.1. Classification (NCBI taxonomy): domain Eukaryota; kingdom Metazoa; phylum Chordata; class Mammalia; order Primates; family Cebidae; genus Leontopithecus; species Leontopithecus rosalia. The sequence continues at coordinate 9,542 of JAPYYA010002887.1, forward strand.
TTTAATTGTCACAACTGGCAGGTGTGAGGAGTGACTCTGGTGTCCAGTGGGTAGGGGCCTTGGATGCTGCTAAACATCCTACAAAGTACGGGACTGTCTCCCACAACAAAGAATGATCCCACCCAAAAGGTTATTAGTACCGACACTGAGAATCCCTGGCATGGATCCAGGTATAGTAAGTCTGAATGAGTTAGGATCTATATGCAGCCAGCCCTCCACATCTGCAGGTTCCACATCAGCAGATTCAACCAACTGTGGAACAAAAATATTTGGAGAAAAATAAAAACAATAAAAATAACAATACAATAATAAATATAAAAATTTTAAAAAATACAGTATAACAACTATTTACATAGCATTTACATTGTCTTAGTTATCAAAAGTACTCTAGAGAATTTAGAGTACTGCATAAGGCAAGACATGCCTAGGTTATATGCAAATGCTATGCCATTTAATATAAGCATTTGAGCATCCTCAGATTTTTGGTGTCTGCAAGGGTTCTGAAACCAAGCCCTGACAGATATTGAGGGACTGACTCATAATAGACTGACCAGTGAGCTAATTACAGCTTCTTTGCTACCTCCAAATCCGACCTAATTGTTTTCTTTTCTGGTGGCTTTCATCCTCAAAAAGGCTTTTATCCTTTTCTAAAGACGTTAATTTAAATTAAGTTTAGTAAGAATTTGAGTTTGTTTTCAAGTGTATGGTGCAGTGGCAGGTATCTGAGCCCTCAGTTCAAGTTTTAGCTATCTAACCCAGCAACTCTTTTGTAGTTATGAACAAATCTTTAGCCTCTGTTCTTATATAAAACGACTCCTTGCTCTGTGAAACCTTTATGTTAATTACTGTTTCTTATTAGCCCACTCAATAAAGAGAATTAATCATTTTAAAACACCAGGGCCCCTTTCCCACTTTATCAATTTATCCCTTCCCTTCTTGCCACAGATTAGATTTTTATTAGTTGCATGTTGAATTAAAAATCTTTTGGTGTCAAGGAGATGCTAACTTCTTGAAGTATTGTTCAGGATACCAAAGGCTTTTGATTGCATATTTCTTTTTCTTTCCCAGGGAATTGGAGGAAGAGTTCTAGAGGTTGGTATTACTTGTAGGCTGCTCCACCGGGAGCACAAATAAACATCTAGCATTTCAAGTTCCTTTAGAATTGAAAGGCATCCTCTACAAGAGCGTTCCATGCTCAGGAGGTCTAAAACTACCACCTGGAGTACCCATAGCCACTCCTAGCCAGTCCAGGCAAGCCCATGCCCAGCAGAAGCCTCAGTTGCCCCCTGCCCCATTTTATTTCTTAGCAATCCAGAGCTCTGTCTCAATTCAGCCAACATTTGCCAAACACTAGCTTTGAATCAGAGGCTCAAGGAAAGAGGGCAAGGCAGTGCAGATGTGGTCAGTAAGCTACACACCTTGTCCTGAAAGTGTCCCTACTTATATAGGGTCCCATTTCCTGTGTTACATTGTGATCCTGCAATGAATTCACTCTGTAACTTTGGGCGAGCCCTTTCCTAACTCTGGCCCTCATCTATAAAGAATATAGTGTGGGCCAGACAGTCTCTAAGACACTTTAGCTCACATCTTCAGTGGTTCTTTGAACCTGTGGAAAGATCTACAAAGAGCAATATGGAAAAATAGTATCCTAAGAGCTCAGAGGAGTGAGAGATTGCTTCTAGCTAAAAACAAATTCACAGGAGAGCTCTGATGTACAGACATCTTTGAAGCTGTGCCTTGAAGGAGGAGTAGGATTTTGTCAGGTGGAAATGAAATATGGGTAAAGAAAAATATTCCAGGTCAAGGAAGGATATTAAGGATGGAGACCAAAAAAATGTAGGGTCTAAGTCAGCTAAAGCAGCAAAAGTATAGGACATGGGATGATGCTTTGTGAGGTAGAATAATAAAACATAACTTGAGATCAAACTATGGAAACTTTAAATACCAGCCAAAAAAGTTTGGATATTATTGAGTAATAGAAGGCTGACTAATTAGATAAGTAGATTTGAGCTATACTTTAATAGCATAAAAACTGGGTTGAGAGGAGACTCATGCATGAACGTATGAAATTCTGCATTAGTTTGAGAGACAAGAAATGAAGGCTTGAACCAAGGCAATATCCACAAAATGAAAAGGAGGGAATAGAAATAAGAGAAATGAGGATTTGGAGCCAATTAGATGAAAGTTTATGAGGAAGAAGGAGGAATAGAAGATAGTACCAAAATTTTGAGCACAAGAGACTAAAAAAAGGGCACACAAAAATAATAAAATCAGAAGTGGGTGCAGTTTGGCTGATCCAAGGAATTCTATTTGTAGCATATTGAGTTCTGAGGGAGATAGCTAGAAAACTGTCATAAAAATCAGGCCTGAAGTCCAGAAGTGTAGAGATGACATCTGAAATAGAGGATATGAATGAATAAAACTGGTCCAAGGGATCATAGAGAGAGAGCAGATGAGGACGAATGCTTGAACCTGGGAAATACCTGCACTTACAGAAAAAAGTATGAGGTCAGCAAAAGAAGAGTAAAGGGCCAGAGGTGGCTCATGCCTGTAATCACAGCAATTTGGGAGGCCAAGGTGGGAGGATTGCTTGAGTCCAGGAGTTCAAGACCAGCCTTGGCAACAAAGTAAGACTCTTTGACTCTACAAATAATTTATTTAAAAAAATTAGCTGAGTGTGGTGGCATGAGCCTGTGGTCTCAGCTACATGAGAGACTGAAGCAGGAAGATTGTCTGAGCCCGGGAGGTTGAGGCTGTAGCAAGCTGTGATTGTACCACTGCACTCCAGCCTGGGTGACAGACTGAGGCCCCGCCTCAAAAAAAAAAAAAAAAGAGAGAAGAGTTAAGAAAGGAAAAATAGGATCTCAAAGTCAAGCAGTATCTTAAAGGAACCAAAAAGGCATTGTAGAAGCAAAGACAGGAGAAGATTTCGTGAAGAACAAAGAGTACATCAAGAAGAACCAGGAGGCTCTGGTGTTTGCAGCTTCTGGAGGAAGGGGTTGTTGGGGTGAGCCTGCACAGCTCACTCTGACTCTTCTGGCTTTCCCTCCCAGCCTGGTGCAGTGACCAGAATGGCATAGTCAGCGGGGCTGAGGGGAAGCTGCACTTCCCAGAAAGTCTCCACCTTTATTATGAGAGTAAGCAGTGAGTAACCCCCTTTGCATTCCTCCTCCTTACTCCCACCTCCAGTCTGGCTATGCCCACTAATTGGACTGTGATAGTAACTTTCTGTCTAGAAATGACGCCCTCTCCATGATCTGCCTACAGACAGTGTGTCTGGACCCTGCTGGTGCTAGAGGAAATGCATATGTTGCTCCATTTTGCCTGCCTAGATGTTGAATCTTGTCACCACATTACGTGTCAATGTATTCTTTAGAAGACAGACCCATCGTTGAATGGATTTTCACATTGTCAAATGGAAACCAGTGCCAAGTGGGCTGAATGGGGCCTGGTTATCTTTTTTTTTTTTAATTTTTATTGCATTTTAGGTTTTGGGGTACATGTGCAGAACATGCAAGATAGTTGCATAGGTACACACGTGGCAGTGTGTTTTGCTGCCTTCTGCCCCCTCACCCATATTTGGCATTTCTCCCCAGGCTATCCCTCCCCAGCTCACCCCCCCGCTGTCCCTCCCCTATTTCCCCCAATAGACCTCAGTGTGTGGTGCTCCCTTCCCTGTGTCCATGTGTTCTCATTGTTCATCACCCACCTATGAGTGAGTATATACGGTGTTGCCTTTTCTATTCTTGTGTCAATTTGCTGAGAATGATGTTCTCCAGATTCATCCATGTCCCTACAAAGGACACGAACTCATCATTTTTGATTGCTGCATAATATTCCATGGTGTATATGTGCCACATTTTCCCAGTCCAGTCTATCATCGATGGGCATTTGGGTTGATTCCAGGTCTTTGCTATTGTAAACAGTGCTGCA